>JAVGVS010001345.1:5000-23848 GCA_032718565.1 Distichodus sexfasciatus
CCGGGCGCTCGTTTGGTTTGTTCTCCCACTCCTGGGTTCTGGTTTATTTAGACGAGCTCATTGTCCCATCGTCAACTTTGCGCTAACCCTTTGTTTGTCGCAAGTGTAGCACAATACAGTACAAGTTTAGCACAACACAACGCAAGTGTGACATAATGCAAGTGTGACACAACACAACGCAATTGTAGCACAAAATAACTCATACATATGTGACCCGATCTGCCGTAACGAGTCGGAAGTCGGCGTTCTATTTATTTAGATACAGGCCGATTATGTTTATATTTTTTGGTCTTATATGAAAGAAAAGGTCTTCAAAATTAATCTGGTCTCCAAAAATACGCTGTTACATTGCTTTTCAACATAATCGGCCCGTATCTTCTAAATAAATAGAGCTCTGGAATCGATTAAAGATTAAACTGACGTCAGACTCGCTCTACCTCATCAGCTTGTTTCCTGTTTTTGTCAGTTCTTGTCATCGACATCATCATCCGCAATAACGGGCATTACATCTCCATTCTCCAGAAGCCTAATTCTATCGTTTGTATTTTCACTCTACCTGCTCTTACCATACATCCCACTGTTCCTTTATTAAAGAAATTCACGTAGGCTCATGACTTTAATCGAGATCAGGCTTTAATAATACTGCCTGCCTCTCGCTCTTCTTTCCCATGCGCAGCATCAGCGGCCATCCCAAAAATAAATTTCCGTTAAGCTCAGAATATGCGATGTGAGTATGCGGAGATAACCAGGCCGTTAATGCCATCTTTCATCTTCACGCTTCTTGGTCGGCGGTGTAGGTTTACAGGCGAGCAAAGATTGATGAACAGACGTTGAATTGTACATCAGTGAGCAAATTTGACTCAAATATCTTATTCCAAACTATTTTAAACGTTCACATTTATTGATACAGAATTTATGCAAAAGTCTTATTGAGTTTTGCTTCAGCTCTTTCAGTTGTGTAATAAGATACTATTCAAATGTCTTTAGCGACCAGCCGAGGGCAATACCTTTAATGTGGCGTGAGACAACATAAGCAAGTATGTACATCTGATACAAGATGTGACAAAACTCCGCGCGAGGTCTGTAAAACCTAAAACAGAGCAAAGTGTGTGTTTGCACTGGAATAAGTATTATTTGTACCTTTTCCGTAAACAACTACAAATGTTTCCAGACGTTCAGGCCGTCCATCTTCCTTTTTATTGTGCCGTCAAACCTGATCCCGTCAACAACTTTTCCCAGGCTTTAGAGCAAGACGTTTCGGAATTGGAAATAGCCCGCAAGTAAAGCTCTTTGCCTCGGCGAGCTTCTTTGCCCGAACCATGATGCTGCTGTACTGCAAAGTTTGGAAAAAACTCCCCACTCTCTCTAAGTACTGTTCTTCATCTTTCTTAGAAGGTTTGAGCTTCCGAAACTGTGCTGGAAAAGCTGAAAATATTCATCCGCCTCTTGTTTTTAGAAACGACAAACTGAGAGTTATGTCTGGATAGTAAAATTAAGTTTTTATTTTATACGTTGATTTTAAATCATTAAATAACATAACAAAATAATAGAATATCTGTTTTTAATTGATATGATTATTAATATAGCTCATTGGGGTATTAAACTAATAAAATGCATTCTTCGTTTTGTATCGACAGTGATGACCAATGACAGAAAAGATCTGATTATGTCTTCTAAATCTCGATATCTTGTCCTGTCAAGCAATGTTTAATTCTGCCTCCGTAACATCACAGACATCTATCATAACCACCTCCCATAAACCGCGTTTCACTGAACCGGAAATATTCCTTTAATACCATTACTCAATTAACCAGTTTAGCATGACATTAGATTATTCCTTGAATTTTTCATGCTTCGCTTTATTTAATAAACTGCTGCTATGGTGTCGGTGTGTACTGGGAAAAAACTGGATAGTGAAGGCTTCATCATGGCTAGCCGCACAAGAGATGGAAACAATACAAGATCATATTTCATAGTTCAGCGAAAAAGGTAAAAACACACGTTATGCACACAAATGAGTGAATAAACACACTTATTTACTCATTAACTAGTTACAGACATGCGTGACCTTGTCAGGTGATTTAGTCAATAAAGAAGTAATTACAGTAATTCATTTGAGTAGAATGATAATAATAATAATAATAATAATAATAATAATAATAATAATAATATATATAATAATAATAATAATAATAATTTATTATTTAATAATAATTATTTGTTTCTATTGGAATAATGGGAACTTATATATCTTTAGTAAATTTTTAATATCTTGGATTTTAAATAAATTCTAAAATATAACTTTACTTTGTTGCTAATTCTGTAATAATTCATAAAACTTTTATTGTGTGTATTATTATTGTGTGTATGTAATAATTTTCTGAATCAAAATTTTTACTTCACCTGTAGCATCAACTAAATTGTAAAAGTTGGATTTTTTTTTGTTGTTGTTATTGTTTTTAAATATTTCTCAAATTACAATTTTGCCTTGTTGTTACTTCCATAATGTGTTTTCTTATTTTCTTTTATACATAGGGAGATTTGATTGAGCCTCTACTGATCGTGATGGGACATGAGGAAACCATATAACCCTCTTTGATTTGATTCTAGTAAATATAGCACACCCATATGCATTAAATATATATATATATATATATATATATATATATATATATATATATATTCCATCTAATAATAATTTTTGGTATCTAGAATTTTTCATCTTAAAGCTAACTCACCTAACCTTAAAAACCATATTTTCTACTGGTCACACCATGTAGATTCAGGTATGTGGTCCAAATGTTATACACACCAACAGACACACGCGCGCACACACACAATTCAGCTTAATGCACAGGTGATTTCAGATGAAAGGCTTTTGTATTTTTTGGCCCAAAGTGCTTTTTGTGCGCTGTGATCGCGAAACCCTGGGCTCTCATGTCTCTCCGCATTAGTCTTTGATGCTGATAGCAAGACCGACTTACATAATTACGAAACCAAACCTTTAGTACCCTCTTCCATCTCTTCTTTCGCTGCCGCAAGCTGGGAGGTTTTTTCCTCTCTCTCTTTTTGAACAAATTTGACACAGAATATTAGAGTCTACCATCTCAGAAAAATCAAGCGTCCTGATTAAGGTATTGATCGTTTTTTCATGTGGATTAAAGCAGAGAAAACTCACGTTGCATGCTGATGTACACTTTATTTCATAAACTACGTGCGATGAAAATGCTGACGTTCAGATTAATAAAACAAAATTGCCACAGTGTTAACCAATACAAGGTCAAACTGGTATTTGAGTGCAGCACGAGTCCCAGTAAGTTTGAAACTCAGCCGAACCACCGTCTTCTCTTTTGAGGCCCAGAGTCCTTAATGCATGTATTTGATAATAAAATTGCATGACAAACCTGGCCATCTTTTAAATAATCAAATTTCTGTTTCTTTTGCTTTACTGCCTTCATTTCACTTTTACAGATTTTACAGACATGTGCACAAGACATGGGGTAAAATTTAGGGTTCAATGGTTAGAATATCTGGACCAGAGGTTGTGGGTTCAGTTCTCAGGTAGGAGACTGTTCCTGGAATTAGAATATTGGATGTTGCTCTGGATAAGAGCAAATGCTAAGTGAAAATGTACAATTTCTATCACAAAATTGTATCATATTTGTAAGCTGGGATATTCTATAGCTTATTACAATAAAAACAATATACACATTTTACAGGAAGTAGCAGATCGCTGGAATACTGTCAGATACATTTTAACTTCTTTGTACTAAAAACATGTAGATATATATAGATCTCACATTTTTGTACTTTGTTCTACACAAAAAATTAAAATAATTCACAGTTTGCAGGCTGAGCTCTCACGAGGTTAATATATAGCGGCATATAAATAGCTCCATATGATAAAAAGTGACCTCTATAAGAAAAAGTGGAATGAATCAGTTAGAAACAAGGGCAGTTTTCAGGGGCGACTCTTCTTTTACTGAGGCCTGAATGTGGTTTTAATACGTGTATTATATTTTCAAATTTACATTATATTTCACTTTAATTAAGTGCTAATAAACACATTTGATGAACGTGCAGAGCTGTGCAAAAGCCTTGAGCCATCTCTTGTTTCTTTAGACGGTCATCAGTATGTGAATATGAACAGTGATTCCTGCTAACACATCAAGGTCAAATATGGGGTACATTGCTAATAATCATAAGTAGCTTGAAGCTTGAAAAGCTACATTTTAAACTACATATGTGAAAATAACAGGGACTAACACAGGCCTTGGGGCCACTATATAATGTGCTCACCAGGGAATCCAGTGTTTATATTCGCATATGTGAAATTGAAGATCTTAGTCAGAATATTCAAATAGTCTGACATGTGCTAGTGTATATGTTATAAAAGGACTGACTCACTGATCGTGATTTCTCAGAGTCTCCCTCGACCCTTGACATTGCGTCGAGTATGTTAATCTGCTATACATTTAATTAAATAGCAGGTTACGATTCGATTATAGGGAAGCTAAGCGGCGCATGGTTCTTTTCCCGTGATCAGGAAAAAAGTTTGGTATCCCGGAGTGGAGCGGCCCACATGGACACCTATTAATAGACCCACGACTAATAGGGAGCGGAAAAGGGGGCCAAATCTACCTGGCAGGCGTCGCTACGGAGACCAGGCTGACATAGCCAAATGTAGACATGAGAGAGACATAGAGAAAGAGAGGGAGACAGAGAGATGGAGAGAGAGATGAGAGCAGATCATGACTCACTTTTATTCTCCTGTAAAAATAAAAAATAAATAAAGTGACATGTGGAGGAATTTCTCTTGGCACCGGGAAGTGCGTGTGTGTGTGTGTGTGTGTGTGTGAGGCAGTAGAGAAAATCTGTAATTGGGACAAATATCACATATATTAGGACGCAGCCGAGACAAAAGCAGACTGGTGTTTACCGAGCAGAATGCAGAAAGGAAAAAAGGTGATTGTTTAAAAGTTTGAGCAGATGATTCTGAACTCTTTCTGACCCGGCACAGAAACTGAATCCTGTGATGTTCGGAGGAAATGGCAGGACAATGTTGAGAAAAGAGATTGACAAATCAGACAAGAGAGAAGGAAAGAACAAGAAAAGAAATAAATGAATGAAGGCTTAAGATGGATGGAAGAAAAATATGTAAAGCCGAAATAAGTAGAAATGAGAGATGGTACACAGAGAGCAGAAAAGGTGCAGATAGATAGATGAGTGAATGGGGAAAACAAAGAGACATAAGAAAATAGAAACAAGGTTTGGAAGAAAG
This sequence comes from Distichodus sexfasciatus, assembly GCA_032718565.1. Lineage (NCBI taxonomy): Eukaryota > Metazoa > Chordata > Actinopteri > Characiformes > Distichodontidae > Distichodus > Distichodus sexfasciatus. The sequence goes on from JAVGVS010001345.1 coordinate 10,282, forward strand.
AAAAAAGGTGGAGACAAAGAAAGATGAGGCAAAACAAAAGAAAGACGAGTCGAGAAAGCACATAGGGCAGTGAGGAAGCAAAAGACATAGAGAGAGACAGAAAAAAAGAAAGGGCAAATCCTGCCGTGAGAATAAGAGAAAAATGATGGAGAAAGGAGAATCACTCGCTGTAGCAAGGATTGATAGCAGCCACTGGAGGGCTCTAATCTCTACCTCTCTCTCTCTCTCTCTCTCTCTGGGTGATAGAGGAGAGTCAGAACTGGCCCGGTGGCGGAGGATGTGGTCACTTTCTCACCCTCCCAGCAGCAGTGTTGGGAGATGCACACCGTGCCAGGTGTGTGTGTGTGTGTGAAAAGGAAAAGAGAATTGGCCAGCACAACCTGGGTCATTCCTCCCCTCTTCAGAAGAGCCGGCCTGGAATAGCGCTGGCATGGAAAAAGGTGTCCCATTTGAGAACTGGGTACTAAGACCTCTCCTCTTTTGCTCTCCTCCTTTTCACCTCCCTCTTCTTCCTCTCTTCCTGCAGAACTGATAAAGGCTTAACAGAACCGTGGGGATGATTGAGAACATAGGCGTGGGTTGTGGCTGATAAGGGGCAAGAGATAATAATATTACGGTTATTAGTCATCATCGTCATCTTCAAGACCGAAAGATAAGTAAAGAGAGTGAAAGCAGACATACAGATGAACACAGATGACTTGTCGTCAACAGCTGCTCGGTCTGCCATGGGCCTTCCCTAACGATTACACTATCAACCATTAGCAGAATTTTGAAGGTGAGTCTTCCAGATAGCGTGTACAAAGATCGTAAGTTCATAGCTCGGTGGTCTTGCATTACAATAACAGTTTGTGTTTGTCTTGTGGGTCCAAGGCTGGGGTTGCTCGGTGATCTGGGCTGTATCTCATCTGTAATGGAGTGGAAACAGTTTTATGATGGAGGCAAGATTTAATGTCTAAAGATCTAGCCATTAAACTGGTGAAGCAGCACCGGGAACCTCAACAATAGCACAGATTTACTAACCCTGTGTGTCAGTCTGAGTTTGGCAGTTTACACAACGTCTGTGTGGGGGTTTGTGTGTTGTTTTTGTTGTGTGGATGTCTTAATTATGTTGATGACTTTGTTTTCGAGAGCTAGTCATGTTGTGTTTTTGTGAGGCGGTCTTCATCATTTATTTTAGAAGTCTTTAGTGTGTTCTACCTTTGTGACTGTGGTGTTTTGTCTGACGTTTCATAAGGAAGTCTGTGTTGTATATTACGTGGTGTTTTGTGTGTCGTGTGTATTTGTTTATTCAATGAGACGTCTGTGTTGCAGTCTGTGTAATGTTAATTTTGTTCAGTTTTGGCAGTCTGCATTGTGTGTTTGTGTGGTGGCCTGGGGAAATGGTCTGTGTTGCTGACTATATTTTGTGTGACTGTAGGTATTGTGTTTTGTGTGGCAGTCTATATTGCGTTTTTGTGCTGCCTTCTCCGTGATGTTGAGTCTGTCGAACAGTCTTTACATCAGTCTTTAAAGATCTTTATGTTCTATTTCTGATGTTTTTTGTGCGATGCTCTGTTAAATGTCTTACTTTAAGCGTATAGCTTCAGTGAAAGATGGCGAAATATTAGGGCCACTGCTGTCTGTGTGATTTTTCTTTTTTAACCGTTTCACTCTGTATTCGGCTCTCCTCTAATTAGCTGCGAGATTCTCGATTCCTGGATGGATTTCTATCTTCTTCACGAGTGATGATCATCTCGCCCATCTGCCATCTCTTCTTCTGCCATTGACGGTGGAAACTTTTATTTTTAGCACCTCCTCCAAATGAACGAGGCTTTGAACCGTAGCCATTAAACAGAAAATATCACTGGCGCAATTATAGGCGTCGTCCAGGGATTAAGCGCCTGTATGAAGCGATCTACTGATGTGTTTAAAAAAAATGTGCAAGGAGGAGAGTGGGAAGAACACCGACTGTGGTTTCTTTCTCTAATTAAAGGAAAAAGCCCTTAGCGACTAAGCTGTCATAACCCAACAAGTTACCTCTTTTTGATAAGGGTTGAAATTATCCTGGTTACTGTCTTATGATCTGACGTCTTAGAACACATTTTGCTGGTGAACACGACGGTGTGGGTTTTATAGATTTGTGTGGTTAAGGGACGCTCTTCTAGTGTTTTTAGGTGTATTTCTTTTACTATATACAAAATATCTATATTAGTCTAAATTATTTGAATAAAGATTTAAACAAATACCTTAGAGCATATAGCTATTATTATAACAACATCAATCCAACTGGTTTGTGGAGATTTTGCTTTCAAAGGAGTTTCTAACAACGTGACCGAGGAGTTCACGCTTGTGAATGGCCTCCGCGATTCCGTTGATAAATTGACTTGCTCAAAACTCTTGTGAGGATGAAATTCTTTAAAATTGGTATGAAACGGCATTAAGGCATAAAAATACAGTGATTAATAAATGTAAATAATATTAGTAAAAAATCAACGCTCAATCATGTTCTCTCTACCTCCAAATCGTCATCATAACCTGACTGTGATTTGACGTTACATTGTCCTAACCTATAGACTTTCATATTACTTTTAACATCATGATACACATTCATTAATAAATCTGCTTTAAGACTATCCTCCAGCCTGTAGCATAGCTATCTAAAACATTTTAACAGTAGTTTCTCTACTTTTAATCGTAAGTAACTTGAAAAGCTACCGTTTACAAGTCGCTTCCCCAGCACAAGAATACAGAATATTTAATCTTTCCATTAATATAAAAATTACAGAACTGATGAACGTGAACCAGACGATAAGCACAGAGCGTAAACTTTTCTATTTCAGCTCTGGTGTGTAAATTTCACTGCAAACAAAATAATAAAACCTCCGAATCTATTTAATAGTAACTAGACTGGGTAGTTTCAGATCGATCTTGATTTCTTTATGACGGACGGAAAACGTCAGCGTCTGTGACGGAGATGTAAATAAGGTTTGGGTTCCCTGCTGTCAGCGTGCAGTGTCGATTCCAGGCTGAAAGCAGCTATTTATAAAGCAGATTTGGGTCAAGGGTGTTATTTTGGGCAGCTGGCCCTTTGTAAAAAGCGAAGCCCGACAGTGAATATTAACACATTCGCCCAATTGTGGTAATTATATGGCGGGGTGATGATGTCTGAACCTGTAGTAGAGCATTACATATATGTATACTGCTATATGTATCTAAACTATATATGGTATATATGTACAGATATACTACACGTATTTTATTAAAAAACATGAACTGTAATCAGGTGAGGAGAAATCTGGATGGCGTGATGCAGTGATGCCGTGATGGTGACAGACAGCTTTCAGGTCGACACTCGTCTGCTGGAGCGCTTGTGATGAGCGAAGAAGTGCAGCAGCTTGTCTGTCTAACTGCTCACTTTAATCCCCCATTGTGCCTCTCACACCAAATCCCTTAATTGGTTTCCCAGCTACAGTAATGAGAGAGACGGAGGATGTGAAAAAGAAGAGAGAACGAGACAGACTAACTGGGTCAAACAAATAAAGATGGAGAGAGAGGAAAGGTTGAGAAAGGAGAGAGATGGAGAAAGGAGGAGAGAATGATCAAGGATTAAGAGAGAATGTAGCAATGTGTGAATGAATGAACAGAGAGAGAGAGTAAAGGATGACAAAAGAAAGAGAGAATGAATAATGATGAAGAGTAGTGGAAATAGAGGGCAATTAAAATAGAAAAGAGAGAAAATGGAGAGAATGAACAATGATGAAAGAAAGACAGAAGAGAGTGGCAAGAGAGAGAGAGTAAAGGATGACAAAAGAAAGAGAGAATGAATAATGATGAAGAGAGTGATGGAAATAGAGACAGTGGAAATAGAAAAGAGAGAAAATGGAGAGAATGAACAATGATGAAAGAAAGAAAGAATTGGCAAAGAGTTTGCGAAAAGTGAAAAAATGAAACTGACCAGACCAAGCGAAAGAGTTGAAAAAAAATGAAAGGTTGATGAATGTAACAAAGAAAGCAAGAAAGGAAATATACAGTAAGAGGAAGAGTGAAAGGATGAAGGATGATGAAGAGAAGTGAAAATAACAGTGTAAAAAGAGAGATAGAGTGAATGAAAAGTGGTGGAAGAAAAAGAGAGAGAGAGAGCACAGATGTGGAGCAGACCTTTAATTGAACTTTCTTTATTTCTGCCTTTCTGCTTTTTCCATCACTCCCTCTCCACAAATAAGGAGGAAAGCAACGTCAGCTCTCTGGGTCAGAAGTTGCTCCTTGAGAAACCACTTAGCAAAAAATCCCATTACAAAACCATGGGATTACTGATGCGCTCCGGCGTTTGGCGCGGATTCTGTTCCTACGCTTCCGGCAAGCTTCATGAATCAAACTTCTGAAAGACATTTTCAACTCGGCCCTCGAGGACGAAAGTTTTCCGACGGCGATCTCGTACAAACTCCTCGAAAATTCCTTTCGGCTAAACGGCTTTCCTGTGAGTTAGCTGCAGCATCTTCGCATCGTACGGTTATGATTTTTGCCACGCGCCGTGGTTTTGTCTCGCCACATCTCGCCGTTTGATTGATACTGCGTCCTTCCCTAACAATTCAATTTGAAAGGGAGTCTTATCTGCTTCTGACAAGCAGGGTTTCATATCCTTACGCTTCCTCGCAAAACGACGTTAGCAATATGGCGATCAATCCGTTCCATCGGACGTACATCCCACTTTCCCTCCCCTCTTTCGGTGTTGCTAAATGGTTCCTGACAGGCTAGCATTTAAATTTTATGCTACGTTTCCTTTTATCAGGCCGAGTTTTGCTGGATTTGGTTAGGCGGCCTTGGAAAAAAAACCTCTCGGTCTGCGTCTGTGATGCTTAGCATATGGCGCTTTCATTTTCCCTCGCAGTTCGCTGTTACCCTGAATTATGTGTTTGGGTTTGCGACTGCGATTGCGCGTCCTCTTTCGCCACCAGAGAATTGATAGTGCATATCGCATCTAGATAAAACATATTAGAGCCGTCGTTTCTGCCCAAAGGGGCTTTTGGTTTTCTTGATTTTGTTTGATGGAATTTGAATAATATATTCATGAGAATGGATGGATTCGATGTCCAGGATTGAGAGGATTGTCGTGGGGAGGATGTGATATTTGTGTCCAGTGATGAGCGAATTTTTACACCAATTGCTGGGGCTCCTCAGGTTCCTGTCGCTATTCTATATATTATACTGTACAATATACCATATATGCGTATATCTTCGGCAGCTGTGGCGTTTATTCAAAGTATTCGAACGGCCCGGCGTTTTAAAAGAGACAAGCGGTTTATTTAAATTTGGCTATTAGCACCATAATGACGGAATGGTGATGATAAACGAGGGTTCATTTGGCGATAAAATACGGTATGGTACGTATTCTGACCCAGCACGAAATGTGTAACAACACGGATAATTTATTCAGAGATTTAATGAAATTATCAATTTTTAACAATGCGGTATTATTAAAAACGAGTTTAATTATTACCGTAAGCAGCGCAGGCGCGGTGAAGCGTCTACTGAACTTGCCAATGATGCCACCAGCACTGGCCTGCACCAGTCCGAATTTCGCACGAAGGCGCTCATCAGCCCGACAAGGAGGAAGAGGGCCCAGAGTTTTTCCACGTGATCTTTTACTACAGACCGGCGCTTAAAGGAGACCGGCTACTATTGGAGACCGGCGTCTATTTGTCGCCACATCTCTTCAAACCCGGCGTTTATTGGAAACGGGCATCAATAAGAGACGGGCTACTATTGGAAGATATACGGTACGCAACAATTCCTCAAATGAGGGATGTTTTCAACTGAGGTTGTGAATAGAGAAGGTTATACTGTATATCATCTCTCTTTTTTTCTCCCTCTCTCTCTTCACTGTGTTCAGGGGTGACGTTAATACTTCGGAAGCCAGCTCCTATCTCTCATGCTAAATCTCCCTCGCGAGGCTGGTATCTTGCAGGCAGGCGGTCAGGACGGGACCAGGCGGGTGCCGGTGTGTGTGTGTTGGTGTGTAGAGGCTGATGAGAGTTTACCCCGGGCTGAGGCAAGTCCAGCTTTCCGCTTGCCCCAAGCGCCTTCTCTGTACGTTCACACACATTAGCGGCTGTGCTAACGGCGGGAGGAGGAGGCGGTCTATTTATACCAGCAGGCCACTTGCCTTTGCCCAGCCTCCGCACCCTCTGCCCTGTGTGTGTGTGTGTGTGTGTGTCTATGTGTATCCTGCGGTCCTGAGTACACCAGCTGGGCATGACTGCAGAATCTCTCTCTATGCAGAACTCTCTCTCTCTCTCTCTCTCTCTCTCTCTTCCCCCTCCAGCTCTTTCCATCCCTCACTTTCTTTTCCCTCTTTTGTCGTGTTTGATCATTTTAGGTGATGTCTCTTTATCTCTCTTCCCCTCCAGCCAACTTTCTGTCTCTTCTCTTTCCCCCGTTTGCTCATTTAAGTGATACTAATTCTCTCTTTTTCTTCGTCTTTTTCTTTATCTGCTCCACTCTCAATTCTCTCTTTCCACCGGTTTGCTCAACTCTCTCTCTCTTTCTCTTTCTCTCTCTTTCTTCACGTTTCTTATTTTCTCTCACTCTTCATCCCGCTTACCTCTCTGTATCGCTCTTTCTCTGCGTCCTTTTCCCTCCTTTACTCTATAGGTCACTGTAACTAACTGAAGAGTTTCTCTGTCCATTGTCTCTTTTATCGTTTAGCTTTCATCGCTCTTAACCAAATCTCTCACTCTATCTCTTTCTGTACATTTATCCTCATCCCTCGCTCTCTTCGTCCTCTCATCTCCTTACATTTCTCTTCTTTCTTACTTTTCTTTTGGTTTTTCATGATCTCTCTGCATTGTTTCTTTTGTTTCATCACTTTAAGCCATCTTTCTCTTTCTCTCTTTCATCAACCTTCTTTTTCTCTCTTCCACCATTTTCACTCTCTCTCTCTTTCTCCTTTCTGTGTTTCTCTGTCCTTCTTCACATTTCTCCTACTACCCATCTATCTCTCACTGTCTTTCCCTACATTCTCTGCATTCTCTTTACCTCTCTCACCCTTCATCCTTTGTTCCTCCTTTCTTTCTATCGACCCTTTCTATCCCTTCATTCCTCTCTCTCTCTCTCTCTCTTTCTCTTCTACTCTCTATTTTACATAGACTTTCTCTCTCTCATCTCTCACCCCTCATCCCCTGCTCCTCCTTCTCCCCATTGGCTCCTTTCTCTGCCTCTAACCTTCTTCATCCCCCGCTCTCTCTCTTCCACCTTCTTTTCTATACAGACTCTCTCCCCCTCTCTTTCTCTCATCTCTCAGCCTTCATCCCTCATTCCTCTTTTGTCCTTGTTGTCCTTTCTCTCTCCCTTTCTCTCTTTCTCTCTCACCCTTCATCCCTCGTTCCTCCTTTCTTCTCACTCTCCCCTTTCTCTCCCTCTATCTTCCTCCATCCCTCACTCACTCTCCTCTCCCACCCCCCGTTGACTGATCTGATCGTTTTAGGTGATGTCCAATTTCCAAGAGCAAGTTTCACACACGCACACACACACACACACGCACGCACGCACACACACACACACACGCACACGCACACGCACACGCACACACACACACGCACACACAGCCATCCCTCCTCAGGCAGGACTGCAAGGTCGGACCTTTAGAAATAAATAAAGAAAGAAGGGAGTGAGAGCCGGGAGCGGTGGAATGGGTGTGTGTGTGAGTGTGTGCCAGAAGCTATTTTAAGCAGCTGTGTGTGTGTGTGTGTGTGTGTGTGTGTTGTAGTGAAGCTGAGCTTTACACAGCAGTTCGATTCCACTCTTAAATAGCTGCAGCGCAGAAGAACCCATTCACATGAGCGTGATGTACACTCCTCACTCACGCTGCAGCAGTCATCTCATGCAGCTGAGTGAGTGTGTGTGTGTGTGAGGGAGGGAGAGAGGGAGGGAGAGAGGGAGGGAGGAAGACTTAAATCACTTAAAATGATGAAGAAAGTGTGAGAGAGAAAGAAAGAGAGAGAAATATAAAGACAGAGAGAGAGATGGATGGAGAAATCGTGGAAAAGACAGCGGAGGGAGAGAGAGAGACAGAGAGAGTGAGAGAGAGTCTTGGTAGACGAGTAGGAGGAGAGAGCAACAGAGAGAAGACGAGGTGGAGAAAGAGATAGAGGTAGAGAGATGGATAGAGTAGGAGAGAGAGCTCCTCCGTCTCACACACTCTCGCTCTCCCCCACTTTCCCTTCTACCAAGACTCTCTCTCTCTCTCTCTCTCTTTCACACTCTTACACACTCCCACACTCTGTCTGTCATTTTCCCTGCGTCTCGCACACTCTCTCCTGCTTCTCTTTCACCCAGACTCCTTCTCTTTCTCTCTCTTTCTCTCGCTCTCTCTCTTAAACACTCCCTCCCTCTCGCTCTCTCTCTTTTTCCTCTCTCTCACATAATTTCTCACTCCCTCTCCTCCACACTGACCTCTATCTCCCACTCTTTCTCTCCTCCTTCTTTCTCTCCTTCTTCTCTTCTACCCAGACTTTCTCTTTCTCATTATCTCTCTCTTTCTCTTCCATTCTCTCTTATACTCCCACTCTCTTTCTCTCTTTTTCCTCTCTCTCTCATATGATTCCTCTCTCCCTCTCTTATACACAGCCCTCTTCCTCCCACTTTCTCTCTTTTTCCCACGTCTCTCTCTCTCATTAACGGCCAAATAAATGCAAATGCACTGGCTCTACTTCAGCATCAATTGTCCTGGAAAACAGATTAGCTTTCCGCGTAGCTAATAGCGGCACTCAGGCCCTCGCAACTGCCATCCGTCGCTCTTCTGACCAGCTAATTTAGCACCATAAATCTAGCGTGAAATCTGGAATGAAAAAAGGCCCAGCGCCTGGACCTGGGCAGCGGCGATGAGAACTAGCCAGCTAATGTTTGTGCGACTTCTGTAACGTCTCTGTGTTCAGTGGGTTATTTTTAGCACCGTGACAGGCGTAATTATTCTCAGCGTACGTGTTTTTTAATGCATATTTTGACGAGGTCGCGGCTCGGCGGTCGAGTTAGCCACGTCGTCAAGGTTACGGTATAGCGAGGATGAGACTGTAGCGTTTAGCAGAGAGCTCACTGTTATTGTGGTTGTAAAGACTACATTGATGAGTGAAAGTGTGTGTGCGTTTTCTTGCTTTTCTTCTTTCTTTTCTCTCTGGTTTCTCATTTTCTCTCTATCTCTGTATTCTACAGCTCCATATTCCCCTCTTTCACCCCTTCTCTCTCTCTCTTTATACCCTCTATATCTCTCTCTAGAAACAGATACGTTCCCCTCTTTTTCTTCTTCTCCATGCCTCTCTCTCTCTCTCTCTCTCTCCGTATTCCTCCTCCCTTTATTCTTTCCCATCTTTTTTCCTCTTTCTCTAATCCCGTCTTCGTCCCTTTTCTATATCCCCCTTTCTCTCTGTGTTAATCTCTCTCTCTCTCTCTCTGTACTTTTCTCTCTCTCGCTGTATTTTCCCACCTCTCCCTTTCCCCCCATTTTGTCTTCCTCAATTCTGCCCATTTCTCTTTCTACAGAAGAAGATATATTCTATTCTCTCTCTCTCTCTCTCTCTCTCTCTCATCTTTTTTATTTCACCCCTTGTCCTTCATTCCTTCTTTACATAGTTCCTTCCTTCTGTCCCTCTTGGGTTCATTCATTCACTCTGTTCTTTCTTTCTTTTTTTTTTCTTTCTTTCTCTGTCTAATTTGCCAATCATTTTCTCCATCTCTCTCTCTTTGTCTTTCTCTTTCTCTCTCTCTCCGCCTGCTCCTTCTTCTCCTCATCTCTCGGTATTAGTCTCCACCACTATCTTTTTTCTCTACCTCTAACCCTCTCTCTCTCTCTCTCTCTCTCTCTCTGTCTCTCACTCTCTCGCTTACTCTCTCTCACAGGCAGACCGCATAGCTGGCACGATGCCAACATCCACCTGGTGGGCCCACAAATTAGTGTGTGTGTGTGTGTGTGAGTGAGTGTGTTTGTGTGTATACTAGGTGAGCAGCAGGCAGCAACCTGCGCAGTAAAGCAAGCTGCAGTGTGGTAAAGTGCATCAGCTCGCTTTGAGAACCTCAATCTGTCTTACTTTGAATCCGGTTCCGTTTTTTAAATCAGAATTCCCACTGCTCCAGATGCCAGCCTCGGATTCCGATTGGCACGCCGCTGACCTCGGCCCGGTCCTGCAGTCATGAACTCTGACCTTCACAGCTTTATATCCGTCCCTCGTGTCGGTGAAGGGCCCCGACCCCCACGCTGACCCCCGACCCCTGCAGACAGTTTACTGCCAACGTCAAATGTGTCAGGAAACATCTGATATGTGCTTTCATTCCAGTGACTCAGCACACACACACGCATACACACACACACACACTCATTCACACACACACACACAGTCGCAGATTACTATTACTATCTTTGTGAGGTCCTTCCATAGACTCCCATAATGACTAGACGTATATAATTTTTCACCTACACCTAATCCTAACCTTAACCTCAGTAACCACATGCACATCTTTTACCTCTTTTAGTTTCCCATAAAAACAATACAATTGATTTTATGCGACAAAAGGGTCCCCACATACCCGCCCACCCACACACACTCACACACTCTATCAAGAGCTTCATTTGTGTCTGCTGTTAGAACAAAAGAAAACAATTTTATTATATTTAAAGTAATTAATGTGAATTCCTTTAAGTTAGCTCGTTTTACTTTCAATCGTACATTTTTGCTTTAAAAAATCTAATTTGGGCCTTAAAAATGCTTGCTACTCCAGCACAAAATCATGTTTCCTAGAATCACTGGTTAATTTGGACACTAAAGAAAGCTACACACACACACACACAAAACCACACAAACGGCAAGAGCTTCATCTAAATCAGTTCCTTTTTTCCAGCCCCAAAGCCTTTCTCTCCATTTGATATCCCGAGAGCTTTCCTCTGTTTTCGATTTATGCAGACGTCCCCAAAGACTCGTTTCTCTTCCCTTCCTCCTTCCCTCCCTCTCCCTCTTTTTCTTCACCATCTTTCTCCATTATCATATTCATTACCTGTCTGATTGGAACACATGCATGTAGAGCTGACATATGGCCAGCGTTGCCAGTTTCCAGCTCTCAGGAGGCTAGCTCTGCACTTTCCTCCTCATGTGGAGCTCCGGGAAGGTCAGTCTGAGGAGGAAAAAGTCAAATATAGAAATTGTCAAGGATGTATTGTTGGAAATGTGATAAAATAATAAAGACAATACGTCTCATTCGCCAATATTTTCTTGTGGTTTTTTTCCTATTCTTAAGAAAGTTATGACATTTTAATAGTATAATATTGCACAACTGCAGAATTGATAGGTTACTAGAAAAAGCATTTCAGCAGTGTTTAACCGTGTTTTAGAAGTTACGAGCTACTAAAAATGTGAATAACTTAGTACGGGGCTAGGCAAATCTGGTCCCGGAGGGCTGGTGTCCTGGAGGTTTTCCATCCTATCTGATCAGTCTCTTCTGGTGGTTATCTACCTGAGACCAGGTGTGAATGTTCTGAAATACAGTTGGATGGAAAACTCTCCAGGACACCGGCCCTCCAAGATCATAGTTGCCTACCCCTGACTTAGTTCATCCATAATTGTAGTTAGCTACTCCCCAACACTGATTATCTTGAAATGTCTCAAAGTCCTCGTTTTGCAAATAAACAGAGCCTGAGTTTGACCCTAACCATCAGAGCCTGGAATGGTGTGGATTTATGAGCCCAAACTAACCTAAAAATCATATCTGAAAAGGTATTCATGTACCTGTTTGCTTTCTACAGCTTTAGAAGTAAGGCAGAGATGTTTGCTCATTGGCACCGAGTTGGCCATGATGCCAAATCCAACATGTCAGAGGTGACATTTGTACGCTCCAGCCAAAGGCAAATTGCCCTCATTACTATTCCAGTCACGCCATGTTTGTGTCATTCATCTACGTAATGGCTTTGAAATAAGCAATTACATGGACTTACTTTTTGTGCTGGCACAAAGGTTTTAACAGACAATGAAGCGTGATGTTTGCAGATTAGGGGAGAAAAAAATCATATTTTGCCGTAATGACACAACAGTCTTTCAAATTTACTACATTATTTTCAGAAGGCGTCTTGGAGTGAACTTTTCCTTCTACCTTTTCATTACTTAGGGCTATAGCCAAGCCCCAGAAAGGAGGTTTTCGATCCGTGGCTACCTACACATCCATCCATCCTACACATTGATCCATGTGTGGGTCTTCTACCCATTCTGACTACCAACCAGTCAAACTGACCCTCCCATCAAACCAACCAACCAACCATCCATCTATCTGTCTTAGCAGCCAACGTACTAAACCAATCAACCACACTCCTATCAATCCATCCATTCATCTGTCTTTCCACTCTTCCATTAATCCATCCATTCCACCATCTATGCATCCATCCATCCATCCATCCATCCACCCATGCCTGACTCTCTGAAGCCTTTCGTGATTTCTTCACATAACAACAGAATTATAATTTCCATCCTCCTTGCTTTATTTCCTTGACTTGTAGCTGATTTCATCAGTTTGCTTTTATTGCGACAAACATATTTTTTGACACATCACATTTTGCCTCAGGTCTCTTCTGTCAGTAATTTATTTCACCAGATTCCAGCATGGAGAACCGTGCTCAAGCTGTTCGGCGTCTTCAAGCCGTCGTCAAACTGACGAGCCGAACACACTCCCACTAACCCTCTGCGGGAGAGTGAGGGAGTTCACATAATGAACGGATGGGCAGACTGATAGATTTATTTTTTTAAACGTCTGAGCACCCGTTGGGGCATCACCGGTTGCAGTCGGGTGAAGGCTATTAAAGCGCAAAATCCCCCAGTCCATTCATGGCACAATGTAAACTCAAGAACCTTTGGTATTTTCAGCAGGAAGACAATCTTTTTCTCCTTAATTGTCCACTCAGAGTGCCGAGAGAGATAAAGCTTGCTCATGGCTCTCCAAGCGTTATTTTTACGGCCGCTGCTATTTCCCAGGCCTTAGCCGCATTAGCAACAGCAAACACAGTGTAGGTCTTCAAAAAATGTAGCGCTGAAGCAAATCCATGTATCATTTGTTCATTTCTTTTTTAAAAATTATGTCCATCCATCCACACGTCTTTCCATCTGTTCATCTAACCAGCCATCCACTCACTCACTCACCCATCCATCTATCTGTCCATCCAACCATACTACCAACCTACCAAACTGTCCTATCATCCATTCATCCCAAAAACTAACCTATCAAGTAGATCATCTAACTTTCCACCCTTCCATCTATTCCTGCATCCATCCATCATCCATCCACTCATCTATTCATCTATTCCTCCCACTGACCACATACTCATCCCTTAATCATTCTATCCTTTCATCTATCCAGGTTCTCCACTCACCCACTCCATCTATCTAGATAGTCAGTCACCCAATCACGCATCCATCTATCTATCCATCTATCCAACCAACCTACTAAATTGACACATCCATCCATTCATCCATTCACCCATCCATCCTCCCATCCTTTCACCCAGACAATCAACCTACCAAAATGACCCAACCACCTGTCCATCCATCCATCCTGTTACTCA
>JAVGVS010001346.1:0-12500 GCA_032718565.1 Distichodus sexfasciatus
CAGCAACTAACATAGTGTACATTAGCAATTAACACAGTGTACATTAGCGACTAATATAGTGTACGTTAGCAACTAACATAGTGTACATTAGCAACTAACATAGTGTACGTTAGCAACTAACACAGTGTACATTAGCAACTAACACAGTGTACGTTAGCAACTAACATAGCGTACACTAGCAACTAACATAGTGTATGTTAGCACCTAACATAGCGTACATTAGCGACTAACATAGCGTACATTAGCGACTAACATAATGTACATTAGCGACTAATATAGTGTACGTTAGCAACTAACATAGTGTACTTTAGCAAATAACATAGTGTACATTAGCAACTAATATAGTGTACGTTAGCGACTAACATAGTGTAGGTTAGCAACTAACGTAGTGTACATTAGCAACTAATATAGTGTACATTAGCAACTAACATAGTGTACATTAGCAACTAACATAGTGTACATTAGCAACTAACAATGTACATTAGCGACTAATATAGTGTACATTAGCAACTAACATAGTGTACATTAGCAACTAACATAGTGTACATTAGCAACTAACAGTGTACATTAGCAACTAACATAGTGTACATTTGCGACTAATATAGTGTACGTTAGCGACTAACATAGTGTATGTTTGCGACTAACAGTGTACATTAGCAACTAACATAGTGTACATTAGCAACTAACATAATGTACGTTAGCAACTAGCATAGCGTACACTAGCAACTAACACAGCGTACACTTGCACCTAACATAACGTACATTAGCGACTAACACAGTGTACATTAGCAACTAACACGGTGTACATTAACGACTAACTCACGTGACTCAAGTGAAATGCACGCCCAAATCAGGTTAGTGGGTGACTCGGGGGGAGCCTAATCCTAAAAAGGAACTGAATATTTACAGCTCTAGTTGCAACATAAAATGCCATTAGCAAAAGCAGCCACATGTATCACAGTTCTCATAATAGTTTATAAGAATACCAATCTGTAAGTTTTTTTTAATATATATATAGAGTATATATATTCCACAAATGTGACCTCTGCATTTAACCCATCTGTGAAGGAGCAGTGGGCAGCTAACAAGCTAACAACCTTAGCAGTGCTTGGAGCAGTACCTTGCTCATGAGTACCTCAGTGGTAACATTACCAGTCCTGGATTCAAACCTGCGACCTTCTGATCACGGGCCGAACATCCTACCATTACGCCACCAACTGCCCAATCTGATTGCTAATCTAAACTGATCAAGATAATTACGCTTGTGAGCATATTAATGTTAAAAACGTTACGGTGTGTTTGTCATTTTTTCTTTAAAGGCTCTAAAAATGATTCCCAGACGACCCTTCCTTTGAGAGGTGCCCAATATTGTTGCTGCTTCACTTATTTTTAGCAGCACTCCAGTGCATTTTCTGACTTCAGTGCATTTTCTGCGTCCCTGTTTCTGAAAGGACAACTCAGAAATGAGTCAGGGAGCCGGGATCAGCATCTGTAGGGGAAATGACGGGGGGACTTTCATATTTTTGGCACTCCGAAAATGAAAAGGGCTTCAAACCTCATTCACCAGCTGTTCATAAAACCCTCGGTTTTCACAGATTTTGACGTTCCCCATGTTTTCTTATTTGAGATTTGTGCTCAGGAAAGAACTGAAGCTACAGCTGCTGAAGAGCAAAAATATTATCTTATTGGGTTTTCTTTAGTTGTACAGCTGTAAAAAGTTCCACTGCTGTACTCTTAAGAAAGAATATAATTGGTGAATGAGGCCCTTTTGCTGTCGCTTGCTGTTGTCATGAAGTTCTGACCTTCAGGATGTGTTGGGAGTTGCTCATGCAGTCTCAGACATCACAATCGATTCATAGACTCTTCTTGGGTCCCAATTAACAATGCGGTACTTTGTAAACAAGCTATGATTCCCCCTGGTGACAAACAATGCAGAAAAAGACTTAGAAACATCAATATTGCTGCATAGATACAGTCACAGGAGATATGCAGTTATTTACAGGACACTTTTATCAATCCGAAAGTTTCAAGACACAATGCGTCAAATCAGTAAGACCATTATTTTTCCGTGAATTTGATGCAGTTCCCCGACTGTTTTGCGCCTTTGGTTTTCGCTCATGTCTGTTGTTTGTTCTTCCTAATGGATCCCACCTCTTTTAGCCCTCACTTCTTGTCTTTTACCATGTGTGTTGGTTTTTTCAGTGTATCTGTGCTTGTCCAATTGCTGACCACAAGTGCAGGACAAGTATAGGGCTGCAACTAACGATTATTTTGTTAACCGATTAATCTGCCGTTTTTTGATTAATCAATTCTTAATCGTGTATAAAGAAAAAACGTTTTAATTGTGTGTTTGAATATACTCCAGACGTTACACAGCACATCTCGGTGTTGCCGTTCTCAACAGCAAAGTGTTAAGGTGTAGCTAATGGATAGTTAGTGAAAGGAATATGTTCAAATACAGGTGCAATAGCTGTGGTTCCTGTGGACAATTATAAAAACAAACTTAATCCTATTTATTATGGAGTCCATTTTTGTGTACAACTGGGCAGTGTTACAGTAGGCTTATCATACCCAGCCCACCAAGTGAATTTTAAGAAGGCACCTTGGCTACCAAATAGCCTTTTTGGTAAGGCTAGGCAAGGCAAGTTTGTTTATAGAGCACATTATCATACACAGGGGTCATTCAATGTGCTTTACAGAAACAGGATAAAATTTGTTAAAATTAAAGATTAAAAAAAGAGAAAATAATGGGAAAAAAGGAATAAAAATAAAGATAAAGTAGAAATAAAACAATTAAAAGTCCTATAAAATTGATTTAAAAATCAGGCACAATTAGATTTTAAAATATTGCAGCACTCAAGTAAAAACTTGCCAGAGTTGGGGCAGATCTGATATTAATGGGCAGTTGGTTCCAGCAACTCGCAAGTGAGTTTGAGCGCTTACGGCTCAGTCAGTCAGATCTTCCCCTTAATTACGGACAAAACTCAGATTTTAGCTGGAAAAAAAAACAACCAGCGCTCTACTCACAATACAGCTATTTATAGATAATTTCTAGTGTATTTCGGGTGCGCAGTAATCACATAATTGTGATACGACCCGCGTCGCACACCGGGGGGAATTTCCCAGGAAGCCCAAAGCAGTTTATTTTATACACCAAAATGAGTCCAAATTGGCTCAAAGTTACCCAAGACTTTAGTTTCTTCATTTTAAATTGATTAGAAAATATTTTCACCATTCTATAACGGTAGAGAGGGCAACAGGACAAGATAAATATAGAAAAATAATCAAATAATTTATTCTGTATACAGAATTAATAAAGAAGCATGTCTGCCTGGCACTAACGGTTTTTTCTTCACAGTATTAAGCCACAGAATGTCTCTGTATAATAAAAACTCGGCAAGTCAATAAAACAGACACTGTTCTTACTATTTCTAGTAGTTACATCTACAGTTTTTATACTACACTACAAAGTTCCAGCACTTTTATACTTTTATACTACTCTTAGGCCACATCTGCCTTTAAGTGCTATGCTCCATAAAAACAATAAGAAACCCCCGATCCATAGCCCTATACCCTATGAAAGACTATAAACCCCCTGGAGCTCAGCCCTAAACCGTGGGTGTCTCCTAGACCTTAGTGGTATGGTTTGGTAAACACTTGGAGACTCCTGGACCTTAGCGCTATACTCTATGAAACAAAGGTGAACCCATGGACCTCAACCCTAAACCCTGGCTGTCCCCTAGACCATACTGTTATAGTTTATGAAACACTAGGAGACGCCTGGACCTCAGTCCTAAACCCTGAGTGTTGCTTAGACCTTAGTGTGATGGTTTTTTGGAACACTAGGAGAATCCTGGACCTCAGCCTTAAACCCTGGGTGTCCCCTGGACCTTAGTACTATACTCTAGGAAACACTTGGAGACTCCTGGACCTTAGAACTTTGCCCTATGAAACACTAAGAGCCCTATGGATGTCAACCCTAAATGCTGGGTGTGCCTTAGACCTTAATGATCTATAAATGGTGACTTAGACGTATGCTCTATAAAACAATATGAGACCCCTGAACCTTAGCCCTATGCCCTATGAAGGAGATGCCTGCAATATAGCACAATGCCTTATGAAACACTAGGATACTCCTCGACCTCAGCCCTAAACTTGGGTGTCCCCTTGACCTTAGCCCTATGCCCTATGAAACACTAGGCGACTCCTGGACCTTAGCGCTAAACCCTAGCTGTCCCCTAGACCCTAGCCGTGTGCCCTATGGAACACTACTAGACTCCTGGACCTCAACCCTAAACCCTGGGTCTCCCCTAGACCTTAGCCCTATGCCCTATGAAACACTAAGAGACTTCTGGACCTCAATACTATGCTTTATGTAATTTATTAATAACTGTTCACATTTGTTGTGCACTTGACTTTAATGCACTTTGTGTTTTATGAGAGAAGATATTTAATTTTACAATATTTCAGCAGTCAGTTATTGGTCTGTAGTCTATTCAGGAGAGGGGCCAAATAAAACATTTTATTTGGAATTTGATTTTATTTGATATTGTGCATTGTTAGAATGTCAGCATTCAGTGCTAAATAAATATTTTCATAGTTTTGTAATTGATTTATTTTTTGAAGCATGCCTTGACTTTAGTGAGGTAAGTACACACAGTCCCAGCCATAACAGCTATGGTACAAAAGATTGGTGTAATAATTTCTTTCGGTGTTTCGGTTTTCGGTCAAGTGTTTCCTCATTTTCAGTTTTCGGTTTTGGACAAAAATCTCTTTTTGGTGCATCCTTATATATAAGCCCGCAGTCAAAATGCACTCATACAAGTTAGTCATAAGGAAAGAATTTTTAAAGCATGATTACATGATAAACAATTTAGCATATACAAATAGCTGTTTCCCATTCGAAATGTGTGCAAGTACTTCTAATGAACACGGCCTGCAGTGGAGCTGCTTATTATGGGCCCACAATTTGCAGTCGGTTGCTAATGAGTAAGACCCTAATGAGTACTTCATAAAGGGGCAGTCTGACTGCAAAATATCCAAAACACTGAGTCACCAAGAACCCTTCTGCTCATATAAATGTTTCTTTGCACTAGGGGTGCAACGATTATTCGACAAAAGTCGACAATAAAAATAGTCGCCGACAAATCTGATTGTCGATAAGTCGATAATTGTTGCCAGACATATTTTTAAACGGAGTGAGACGTTTTCCTTCCTTTCTATCTGTGCAGTACTCTGAGCATTCAGTGACAGCTAGAAGAATGGCCCTATGGCGTCACATCAACGCCAAAACTAGAGCGCGCAAAATGGCTTGCTGCAAAAATTTTGCGGACGTAAATTTCAAAGTCGCGAGCGCAAATGTGAAACTCGAGAGCACAAAATTAAGAATCGAGTGCGCGGTTGTGATAATATTGCGCGCAAACTGTATTTTTCCTCTCTCGAATGTCTTTTTCCTCTCGATGTGTTAAATGTCCTCGCGCACAAAGTAGATTACCGAAGAGCGGCTTTTTTGCTCGAGTGAGATTTCTACGCGTGTGGTTTGAAAGGGGCGGGGTTTGGACAGTTTGGGGGCGGGGTTTTGGCAGTTTCTGCCTGCGAATCCTATTGGCCGATGGCTCCTGGTTTTGTGATTGGCTTAAGAAAGTTCCTACAGAAAAACCAAAGATGTCGGAGGAAGAGGAACGGCAACGGGTTGGTTAAACGCAAGATATAGTTTATCGACCTTATAATAATAATTTAATAGTTAGGTCTTACACGTTTAATAAGCACGCAAAACGGTAAAGTAACCAACGCCTTTGTCACTCGCTCATAAATGTTATAATGGTATGTTCCAATTTTCTCAGTACCATCACAAAACCAGGAGCCCTCGTAAGGCTAGATAAGGCAAAGAAGAAACTTATTTATTAAAATATGCTTTTGAGTGAAGCATCTTTCTTGTCTTTATTATTTACCACAAAATTTAAATAACCTCATACTAAATGTAAAAGCTGGTAGCTAAATCAGAGCCATTTTATAATTATGCAATTTATAAGCCGATTAGTCGACTAATCGTTTTAATAGTCGAAGACTAGTCGACTATCAAAGTAGTCTTTAGTTGCAGCCCTACTTTGCACATGTACGGCCAACTGAATTTAGAAATAAAAAGAAACAGAACTGAAAATATGAGGCAGAAGCTTCGAGACGGTACCTTGCTAATGAGTACCTCGATGGTACCCTTACCAGTCCACGACGTGAACGGACGATCCTCTGATCACGGGACAAACATCTGCCCCATCTAAAATGTAAAGAGGTGCTGGTTAGGGGTGGGAATCGCAAACTGACTCTCACTCAGAATCGGTTCTAATAGATCAATTCCATCCGAATTCTACACCTCCAACGTTATCGATTCTTCTTAGCGATTCTCTCATTTCCCAGCGCGATCTTTTCCGGTTTTCCCCCAAGTTTTGCGTCGCGTTACATTACGTCACACTCTCTGCGACTTCACCTTCTACCACGAGGAATCATGACGTATAAATGATAGCGTGTTTGTTAGCGCGGACGCATCTCACAGGGAGTCTTCATTCACTAAAACGTTCCAGTTCAGTCATAACTTCCCGTTTACTACAGACAAAACTTATATATTTAGCTGATAAATAACAAAACCAACCAGAATTCTACTCACAGTTTAGCCATTTACTTGACATTTATTTAATCCACAGCGCTATTGTGCCGCGGCTCTCATATGGAACGCCCTCATATCAAAAATGTACTTCTAGTCAAAAATGAGTTATAGACCAAAATGAGTCCAAATGCTCAAAAACTGCCAAAACTTTAGTATTTCCTCATTTTCCATTAATCAGAAAATGTCTTTTACATTCTATAATATTAGAGATAATAACTATAAAAAATGTATTCTATATCCAGATGGAATCCAAATGAATAAAGAAGTGTTTCCACCTGCACTAACCTTATTTTTCTTCATAGTACTAAACCATAGAATGTCTCTGATAATTAAACTCTGAATATGAATATGAATGTGTTAATGTTCACAGTCTTGTGCAGACATCATTTTGGGGATAATAAAATGATTGCTTTTGGTGAAGAAGACTGTGTAGAACTACTTTTTTTGCACTGAAAAGACTACTCAGGAATCGATAAGAGAATTGATAAGGAATTGGATTGATAGGCAGAATCAACAATGGCATTGATATTGATAAAATCTTATCAATTCCTACCGCTAGTGGTGGTGCCTCATATTTGAATTTTTAACTAGAGTAAATCTGCATAGAAAAAAAAACCTCTGCACATCATTTCATTAGCATTATAGTTTTGTTTTTTTTTACTTTGTTCTATGCAGATGGACTCCCGTAAAAATTCTATCGAAATTGAGAATCATACAGCTCTATATCATGCTGTTCCTTTTAGTGTTCTAGCTGTACATGGAAAAAGTAGTCTTAGTTCTCTAAAAAGAGAATTTTATTTTTGCAAATACAAAATGACAAACATTTGCGGCATTTATCAGATGCTCTTATCCAAACTCGATTTTCAAGTCCTCACCGGTTCAGCGCTAACTTGTCGCTACCAAGTGGTTTTGTGATCAAAAATGTCCACATTAACAACACCACCTATGCCTTCTAACAGATGGTCAGTTGTCTCTAACTGTGATTCAACACAGTGGCCAGTGGCTATTGTATGCATGCTTTAAAAATCGAACCACCACCCTCTCAGTCCACAAATCAGATTTATAATTTTCTAGCGCACCTGTTCAAAAGTGTGCAGCTGTATGAAGCGAACAGCCATCGTTCCAAATTTTGACGCAGACTTGCAGCCAAATCTGAGGGAAATTGCTTTTTTTGGCGGGCGGAAATACTAAACGCCACGTTTAGGAAGATCTCAGTGCGACGTCAGAGACATAGTGTTCTTCTGAGTTTGCTAACTCTATACAGACGGTCCATTTCAGGCACAATTTAATTATTAATCGTTCTTTAATGAGTTTGTTGTGCTGAATAATTCATTTGCATTCAGAGCAATAAGACAAAGCATTCGACTGTCTCTTCATCTGTTCTTCTGACTAGCTCAAGGACCATCATCTGAACAGAGGCCTACACACGAGAGGTGAATCATTGCTGCCGTGAGGATTTGCTGTGTGATGAATTTAAAAATAGACATGCAATGTGAGGAAGCGTAAAAGCAGCATGCAGTGTGACTTTTTTGGAATTGACTTTGCCCAGAGTTATGGTTGGGAAATAAGGTCGTTTCAGGGACAGGGTTGGGTCAGACACGATTCAACAGACCAAAAGCTTGCCACGAATTGAAACTTCTTCCCTCAAAGTTTGCCCTCAATCTAACTTTATCCACCCAAAGTTTGCCCTCAATCTGGATTGTCCTCAGTCAGATCTTCGTTCCCAAAGTTTTCTCACAGTCAGACCTTCTTCACCCAAAGTTTGTCCACAATCAGACCTTCTTCACACAAAGTCTGCCTTCAATTGGACCTTCTTCACCCAAAGTTTGCTCTCAATCAGACCTTCTTTACCCAAAGGTTGCCCTGAATCAGACCCTGTTCACCCAAATATGCCCTCAATCAAACCTTCTTCACCCAAAATCTTCCTCAATCTGACCTTCTTCACCCAAAGTTTGCCATCAATCAGACCCTCTTCATCCAAAGTATGTCCTCAATGAAAACTTTTTCACCCAAAGATTCGGACTTATCAGACTTTCACTCAGGGCCAAAATTGGGTGAATGCAACCTGATTCAATACCTTCCATTTCTTTCCTTGGGAAGAATAAATGGAATGACCATTGGACCAATTGAATCTTCGCCATTAGTTCACATTGAATCTCGCCTCAAACAAAATTTCACCATGAATCAGACCTTTGCCAAATGTTTGTCATAGTTCAAACCTTCTTTACAAGTTTGCCAACAATCAGACCTTCGCCAAAGGTATGCCAATAATCTGACCTTCACCAAAAGTTAGCTGTGAATTGGACCTATGCAAACAGTTTTCCACGAATCAGACTTTCGGCAAGTTTGCCATGTATTATACCTACTCCAGAGCTTTGACATGATTCAAATCTTTGCCAAAAGCTCCCCATGAATCAGACCTAATGCAAAAATGTATAATTCAGATCTTTAGATGTTCACTATGAATCAGACCTTTACCAAAAGTTCACAGTCCATAAGAGCTTTGGCAAAAGTTTACCATAAATTGTAACTTCACTAAAAGTATGCCATAAATTGGAACTTCACTAATTGTTGACCATGAATCAGACCTTCAGCAAAAGTTCACCATGAATCAGAACTTCGCCAAGGTTTGCCATGGACCAGACATTTGCCAGTCATGAACTGGACCTTTGCCAAAACTTTGACAGCAATCGGACATTTGCCAAAAGTTCACTATGAATCGATATGATTCTGTTTGGCTTTTTTATCTGACAGAACTGTTTTAATCACAGAAAATACATGTGAGGTCGGTGTAAAATACATTCGATATGTAAATAATTGTGATTGTCGTTAACGATTAAAAATCCTTTTTTGATCTAGTATATTCTGTTCTTATCATATCACAGTGGACACAATGATGGAAATGAAATGTTCATCTAAGTAAATGGATCACTATATGAAATGGCAGAAACTTCTATTTGTTGCCCACTTCTTAATCGGTTAAACTGTGTAGCTGAAATTGGAACGCGGCTGTGTGCCACATTGAACTGTTTCCACATTTCAGAACACCTGAATCAACTCATGGCATGATGGAGTGAGTAATGAGTGGAATCAGGTGCATTAGTGCAGGACAATAAACTTGGGATCCAGCAGGGAGGAACTGGAGAAGAGCAGAGAACTGGGAGTGAGACAAAGCTTTACTGCACTTTGGAAATAACTTACAGAACACACATGAAGGTTAGATTAAATCTAAAATCAGATTAAACCAACATGTAGTGCCCTGACTTAAAACGAGTCAACTCATAGTTCTTTCCTACCTTTAGTGAAACTTACATTTTAGAATCCAATTTAAATGAAAAGTTATTATTTTGTTCAATTAATCACCCAAACTAATTATTGATCTAAAGGTCATTCTGGATTTTGGCATTCACAAGCATCATTACTGATATTTACACTCCTGGCACAAGCAGAATATTTGAAAAGGCTTCTTAATTTAGAAATATTTGAGAGAAAACTAACAGAGGTATAAAAATCTGGCTTCATTCAACCTAATCAATTAGTTTCAGTTTGTATTGAATATTAAATGGTGAGAACAAAACTCTGGACCAGAATTTTCCCTTGAAAGTTGCTCCAAAATGATTGCTCATTAGTTATTAGTTATTTAGTTATTAGTTATTAGTTAGTTAGTCATTAGTTAGTGTGGCGACTTCATCAAAATCTTCTCAAAATGTTCTTGGAAATCTGGATGAACCTGGAAAGTGGCTTCCAGGTTAATCAAACCATAGTCCGGTCCAGAGATTTGCTCTCATCATTTAAAAAAGCAAGAACAACTCTAATTTGATACTGATAAATTCATCTGCTTAATTGAACACGTAAAACCAAGCCTATCTCATCTTTCGCACAGACTTTCTCAATTAAATTCTACCAAATAATTCCCCCCCCCCCCCCAAATATACAGCTTGGTGATGGGGTTGATTATTAAATATCACTTTAAATATGAGCCTTTATGAAACCCAAACCCCAGAACGACGCTCCAACCCCCACCAAAAACCATCAGCATCTCCACCACAGCGACGCGCTTCATCCCTCCGCGTTTTTCCTCCTCATTTATTCTCTACGCGATTGGACTTCATGGTTCGGACAGATTTTCGGATGATGGATGAATTTTCGGGGGTAAATTTTGACATGCATGAGTGTTTGTTATAAGGACCTTGGCCATGGCAGTGTGATTGCGCGCTGAAGATGGGCGCTCCAGACGTCAACTCCTGTTGGGGTTTGATCTTAATCGCGCTGGTTTTCATCATCTCCGCGTCTACAAGTAAAGGTAAGAGACTTCTGAAATTTGGGAGGATCTGATGGAGGGATTTCGATGAATAGATAGATGGATGGATGGAAGGAGGAATGGAATTAAGCGTTCAAAAGCGCTGGATGGAGGTGACGCGACGTGGCGGCGAAAAGTTCGCGCTTGTCCGTTCAACGCGGTATGTTTGTGAGCATAAATAATAATAATAAAAGAAAACGTAATTAAAGCTACATTTCACGCCACATTTAGTGTTGTGTTTTTTTCCGCGTCGTTCCTATTATAGGCACGTTTATTATCAGCGACAAATTGTCTTAATTAATATCATTAAAAATATTCTTATGACAGTTGCAATGATTGGAGATTGTATTATATAAACTGACTACAACCCTTTACAACAATTAAGATTGTTATATATATATATATATATATATATATATATATATATATATATATATATATATATATATATATATATATATATATATAGATAGATAGATAGATATAGATATAGATATAGATGATTTACAAACATATGAGAATGCTTCATATTTAAGACGCCATGTATAATTTATGTGTCAATAAAAAGTTTATTCTCTATTCATTTTTCTTGCTACTGGGGTCTTAAATTGTTGTAAAGGGTTGTAAGTCAGTTTAGTTAATCGTTAGTACAAAGAAAAGAACAAAAGACTACATTTCTAGGCATTGATCTGTGCTGTCAGACGTCTGTTATTGAAGCCCATGTTAGTTTTTAAATCCTGGTAAATATGGATTTATCGCTGATGAATTCTAAGTCACGTTGAAAGGAAAGTTTTGGTGTCAGTAGAGATAATTGGGGATATAGAAAAGTACCCCCAGAGAAAGCGGTGGAAATGTCGATTAAGCTGATTCAGATTTACAACCCTGATCTTCATTGGAATCCAGCATACTTTATAAGACCAGAAATTGGATTACTGCTGAGGGGTAGATCTTGATTTCATTATAGGTCATCTCTATTAAATATTCTGAGGGGAATAAAAGCCACGGATGGAGTTGATGGCTTAATGCACCTCTGCTGATTATTAAAAAGGCATTTTGATATTAAGGGTTAGGATTTGGGGACGAGATGAGAGCAGATAAATAAATATAATACTGAGAAAGCAGCAGAGAACAATAATAAATGAGCATTTTTTCTGTCTTCTGACCATGGCCATTATTCTTAGTTGCAATTTTGAGAGAAGAAAGGAGAAGTAGAGGCTGAGGTTGGGTGCGGAATGGAGTGTGACAGCTCACTCTTTTATAGAACTAGAAATTCTGGTCATTTTCAGAGTCCCAGTCTCTTAAGGCAGAGGTCTTTTAAAGTAGACCCCAAAGCAATTTCTTTTACTAGAATAAGTGTGATTGAGATGAATTCTCACTATTAGTTTTGCATTGTGCACCAGGTGAGTTTTTACCAGTGGGTGTTTGAAATAGAAACTACATTCCACAGGGAAAAACTGAAGCTTAACCCACTTAGGCTGAGCTTTGAATGAAGTCCAGGAGTTTATGTTTTAGACTACTCAGACTACTGTGAGATTTGCT
>JAVGVS010001346.1:17500-23844 GCA_032718565.1 Distichodus sexfasciatus
GTCTTTCTGTGATACCTGGCTTATATAGATCCTATCACTGTAAAATCAGCCTGTGTTGACCTGTAAACTGTTGACCTAATGATGACATAAATTTTAACTTCTAGGCTAATTCCACAATAAAACGGAGGCTGGTACTAAACCCTGTGTTTACTAGGGGTGTTTAAATTATTTGCATGATCGATGCATTGTTATGTAGACGTGGGCAATTCTGCATCAATAATCAATTCATAATCAATTATAACAGAGGTTTTCAACCGGCGGTCATCTGCCCCCTAGTGGTCCACGGCAGAATCACAGGTGGTCTGTGACATGCAATACCGTTTCACCCACTGAAATCACTTAAAAATGATTCCTTTTGTCAGTTTTTCAAAACATTTCCAGGTGATTTGGGCATTTTTATGAATAATTAATTTAATGCAAATATCTAAAATTTAATACAAACAATGCGCTCAGACTGCTTAGTGTGAGTGGTGGTCCCTGGGGCAGAAGCTTGGTGGTTTTCTGGCTGCGGCATAAAAATTCTAGTTAAATAAAAGAGCATTATGGTAGCAACTATGGCTGCACAATCAAGTGTTAATTTTATCTGACTGGGAACATTGTATTTGCCTCAAAATAAGCTCATTTCTTGGCTGATTCCACAACAGAAAGGGTGGCAACACAGAGCTCTGGGGTATCCCATATTTCAGTATTAACTTTTGACTTCTTAGTTGCCAAAACTTCAGTTAATTTACAGACTAATTCCACAACAGAAAGGGTGGCAGCACAATCAGATCTCTGTAGCACCCCATATTTCGGCTTGACATGCCATAAACTAACCTAAATTCTCAATTAAGTTCACAACGGAAAGGGTAACAGGACAGAGCTCTGCGGAACCCCATATTGTGGTTGCACTTAAAGGGTCTTATTAGGAAGGGCTGCAGTAAGCCATATATTGACCTGACTCTGAAGTAAGTTGTAGTTGAAACTGACTTCAGTTCCAGCCTTCTGATTATACAGCAACATTAACCTGTGTTGACCTGAGCTCTAAAAGGGTGATGTTTTAAATGCTCAAGAGCTCTTATCATTCTCTACTGCTTTAATCAGCTTCCATCTTTGGTTTAGTGTCCTGATTAGTAGAGATGATCACTCTGAAATCTACAGTCTGTGAGACAAACGTTAGCTCCAGGTGGAAAATCATTTTACCCACAAGCATTTGCTGACATACATTGGTAGAAATCACCATAGCCAGTTGGCATGATGCATAAGTTTGTTCATTTCCTCTTTGTTTGTCTTCTCAAAGGTCTTTGAAGAGTAATGAAATTCGAGCGTTACCTGACTACGCCTTTCGCAGATACGCCGAACTTCAAAGACTGTAAGTGCATGTTTCGGTTTTACTGACTACTTGAGCCTCATCCAGGTCCGTTGCTTGCACAGAAAATGTAATTTGTCTTGTGTTTGCTGTTTGTGTTCAAACTAGGCATTCTTTGAGTTCTTTCATTCACAAATCAGAAAATGACCAGTCCACATGCAGACGCCTTTTCCCTGATTGGCACTGACCATTAAAAATGTCCTTTATTTTTGCATTTCTTGACACACCACAGTGTTTTTGGAAGCTGATACTGAAAGTGTAATAGCACGTCCTGCAAGAATTTATGTAACAGTGCAAAATCCAAGATGCATTGGTACAACAAGCCCACGCATGCTTTAGTTACTCAGTACCAACGTGATGGCGATTTGTGCCACAGTTTGGTCCTCATTATTTTTGGATTTCAAGGAATTTTATAATTGATGATATTTAGAAATCTAGCAAATGAAACCATTAAGATTTTGGATCAAGTATTTCTTGTAACAGGCAAATTCGTTAGGTAGCGTTTATGGACTTGGCCTTGTGATCGGAAGGTCTCTGTTTCAGTTCCAGGACCAGTAAAGGTACCACTGAGGTACTCATGAGCAAGGTATTGTTCCCATACGCTGCTCTCTGGGCGCTGTTCCTGTAAATGCAGGGTTCACTTTTTGTTGTAGTGCACTGTGTGCTGTGCTGTGTTCACAGTGACAAATAGGACTTAATAACACTTAATGTCTAACCTTTACTAATAGCAGAAATATTTTAAATATCTATTACTTTTACTCAAGTAGAATTGTACTGGTAAATTTTCTAGGAATCTTTGATTTAAATATTGGTTTTAGAAACTTTACACACAACACCATCATTAGCAGAAAAAGAGCTGTCCTGTTTGTGGCAAACACCAAGGGACTGTTTGAGTTTGTTTCTTAGCCAGAGACCTGTTTTCACCCCTAAAACATGAAGACAACACTGACATTACTTCTCCTGGAAAATGCTAAACTCTTCATCTAATTCAGATTGAAATCAGATATTGGACGGTGGCAGTCGTTCAACATTCTAAATCCTCTAAACCCCCGCTACGGGTGGTGTTTATTAGCATAGTTGCGCTCGTGTAAACAAAACAGGCTGCTAATTGCTAATTAGCTCCTCTGACCGTGCCAATAAATTGTCAGCCGTCTGTCAGCCGTCTATTTACAGGCAGCCGACGTTGATTAACATTCTTCCTGAGCTGTCCGACCGAGAGCTGGCCAGTCATAAACATGCCAATGTCTATTAAACAGACTCGTGTTTTTTCTTGCGCGAGAGAAGCGCGAACGGGATGCTAAAGTCTGTTACGCTGAGGACAGTAGACGCTTATTGAGTGCCAATAGCTGTTGTTTCCAGGTCAACTCCGACAATGACCTGTCTGTCTTATTCGATTGGGAACAAATGTGACTCAACAAAAGACTCGAGAGATGCAAAGAGTCTAACTTTTCTGGCCAGTGGTGTGAAGCTAGCCGCGATTCCGATGTCCCACAACAATTTTTGGGATTATTCGAAGCAGTTTAATGCAAGCCAAATTTATGACCAAGTGCATGTGTGTGTTGTCTTCCAGATTTCTCCAGGATAACTGCATAAGCGCTGTGTCTGATTGGGCTTTTGCTGCTTTATTCAAGCTGCAGAAACTGTGAGTACACTTCCATTTCACCATCACCTTGAACGTTAGACTGTACAATGTAGGTGCTACATCAGTAGCAAGAGATAGTCCCGTAATCAGAAAGTCACCGGTTCAAGTGCCGGAGTGGTAAAGGTACCACTGAGGTACTCGTGGCTCACTGCCAAGTGTACTAAGTGTACCAAATGGGCACCAAAGACACACTGTAGCCCTTATCTTTTTGGTTACCAAGTGCACCAGGCAGGCACCAAAGACACACAGTACCGTAAATGGTTCCTCTTCACTTGGGAAACTAAGTGTACCAAATCCGCATCAAAGACACACTGTACTGCAAAAAAAAGTGTCTCCATCTTTTTTGGTTACCTTTCTGTTTGAGTACCAAGTGTACCAAACAGGCACTCTTCAGTATGGGTATCAAGCCAGCATCAAATACACACTGTCCCACAAATAAGTACCCTTATCTTTTTTGGTTACTCTTCAATATGGGTACCAAGCAGGCACCAAAGACACACAGTACCGTAAATAAGTAGCCCTATCTTTTTTGGTGCCCTTCAGTACCAAGCATACCAAGAGGGCACCAAAAACACACTGCAACATAGATACGTACCTCTGTCTTTTTGGTTACCCTTCAGTTTGGGTACCAAGTGTCCCAACAGGCAACAAAGACACATGCTAGTGTAAATAAGTACCTCTGTTTACAGTTCAGGTACCAAGTATACCAAGCCACCATCAAAAACACACAGTATCGTAAATAAGTACCCCTATGTTTGTTGGTTACCCTTCAATATCAAGTACCAAGCAGGCACCACAGGCACACCATACCATAAAAATGTACCCCTATTCTTTTTTCCCTTCAGTTTGGGTACCAAGCATACCAAGCAGGCACCAAAGACCTACTATACCACAAATAAGTACCCTTATCTTTTTGGTTACCCTTCAGTACCAAGCATACCAACCAGGCACTAAAGAAGCACCATAATGTAAATAAGTACCCCTATCTTTTATGGTTACTTTTCAGTATGGGTTCCAAGCAGGCATCAAATACCTTCTGTACCGTACATAAGTACCCTTATCTTTTTGGTTACCTCTCTGTCTTTAGGCTAACAAGCGTACCAACCTGCTGCCAAAGATCCACTGTAACACAAGTCGGTAACTCTTCAGTTTGGGTACCAACGTACCAAGCAGGCACCAAAGACACATTATACCGCAAATAAGTACCCCTATCTTTTTTGGGTACTCTTCAGTTCGGATACTACAAGCATACCAAAAAAGGCACCAAAGACACACTGTAGCTGCTCACTGTGCCTACTTTAGTGGGTACTTTTATTAGATGGAAAACGAAACCGTAGCGGTACTCGGACTTATCGTCCTGCACATCACCATGCACTGGAAAAGCACCTTATTGTAAGAGTCAGGTAAATAAAGAAATCAGTATATGAAGAAAGAAAGAATGGATGAAAGAGAAAAGACAGTGTACGGTATGTTTCTTTGAGGACTCTTTATTGTTATTACAGGTCTTTGAGTCAGAACTGCATCTCTTTTCTAAAACCTGGTGTGTTTGCTGATCTCCACCAACTCAACTGGCTGTGAGTACGATCCACTTTACCATTACCTACAAAAACTAGATGGTGAATCTGGTTTACTGTTCGACATTCGCGCTAATTCCTGCGTATTTATATGGCAATGAGCACAACAAGCAACGCAACACACTACAACCCCCAAAACCAAATCACACCATAATACGGTTTAATTTCCTTAACAACACGAGCTCTCACTCGCAATCTCTGTGTCCCTGATGGTTTTAGCACCGCAGGATTAGGGACTGCCACAAAACGACACAACTGTGTTTAAACTGGGGCCGATATAGAGTCGGCAATTAAGATACAGTGCATGCTTTTGGACAGTGGGAGTAAAGTGAAGCACCTGGAGGAAACCCACGCGAACACGGGGAGAGCATGTAAACTCCACACAAAAAGACCCTATGGTCAATCAAAGACCCCGGGGATCAAACCCAGGACCTACTAGTAGTGAAGCGGCAACGTTAACCATGGTGCCCCCGTGCCACCTGCTTCATACATATGTATTTGTGCTTCGTTTGGCTTCAGGGGCAGTTGGTGGTGTAACGGTAGGGTATCCGCCCCGTGATCGGATGGTCGCAGGTTTGAATCCAGGGGCCGCTAAAGTTACCATTGAGGTGGTACTCATGATGAGCAAGGTACCGTCCCCAAGCACTGCCCCCAACCCTCCACCAAGCCCCCCGGGTGCCGCCCTTGTTAGCTGCCCGCTACTCCTTCACGGACCGAGTCAAATGCAGAGTTTGTGTCACATTTGTGCTGTGCTGTGTTCACAATGACAAATAATTGCTCACTTTCATGCATTTAGTGCTGCGTTATTTTAGTTATTAATGCTTTCTAAAAACATATGCTTTATTTAACTTCAGTGTTATCTGAGGTAATATGAATAAGCCTGAAAGAAAATGTGCCCAGAATAAAAAGTGTCATTTGAATGGGATTTATATGTCGAAATATATCAGCTTTTGACAGCTGGCAAAATTGAGCAGCTGAACAAAGCAGAACGAGGAGGCCATGTCGTCCCTTCTACATGTGGAAAACGAAAGATGCAGAAATCTGTTGTAAATTACTAAGGAATTACGAAGCAATAATCGAATCCATAGCTCTTCTGTGGCGGACTCGGTTCTACGTCTGTAACTCAAACCGACACTGCTTTGGAATTCATTAAGTGGCATCTGTGAAACGGCATGACACAGCAAACAACAGGATTCTAATTTTTTTGGACCCGCTGCTTAGATGCTTCATTATGTTTTTATCCAAAGCAGCAGGTGATTCAGCTCTGCGGTTCATCATTTTCTTTTGGTACAGCCACCACTGCCAGTCACCGTGGAGTTGTGGTAAAACGCTAGACACGGCGGTAAATCAAAACGAGCGAGAGTTACGGGTCCAACAAATAATCTGTGATGCTTTCGTATGATGCCACTCAGAATACCCGTCGCTAAATCAATTAAAAAATACAGTCTATCTATCTGTCTATATATCTATCTATCTATCTATCTGCCTGTTTGTCTATCTGTCTGTCTGTCTGTCTGTCTGTCTATCTATCTATCTATCGTTCATTCGTTCGTACGTTCGTACGTTCGTTTTTTCATTCATTCATTCATTCATTCATTCATTCATTCCATCTATTTAACTGTCTGTCTGTCTGTCTGTCTATCATTCATTCATTCATTCATTCATTCATTCCATCTGTCTAACTGTCTGTCTGTCCATCTGTCTGGCTGTCTGCCTATCTATCTATCTATCTATCATTCATTCATTCATTCATTCATTCATTCATGCATTCATTCATTCA
>JAVGVS010001347.1:0-23841 GCA_032718565.1 Distichodus sexfasciatus
TAATTTTTTTTTTTTTTCTTAACTATTAACATAAATTAATTCTATTGGCTGTCTCAGATGCACACAATCTCTCTGAGGCCCTCGTCATACTCAGGGATGAAGGCTAAGTGCCCAGTTCTTCCGCATGACCAAGTGGCCACCGGGTTGGCCGCTACGTCCCCTAGCGTCGTAAGAGAAAGGTTCTGGTCTGTCCTTCCCTTCCATCAAGCGTGCGGCGGCCGGCGACCTCGAGGACCTCCGGTGAGATCACGACACGGAGCAGGTACATGCGGTGTTATTGCTACGGCAGGGCACTTAGTTGTAGCAGCTGCAGGACACAAGCTGAACCCTGGGGGAGTTAGTGGGAGTGCTGCTGGACCAACCTTCCATTGCTCCACAGTTATTTTTGCACACTAGACTAGACAGTGTGTAGGGTAGCTGAAGTCAACCCAGAAAAAAGAGAGACGCACGTTCTTTATAGTAGAAAAAGTGCGTTGACCGCAGTGTCAGGTGTGGGGGGGGGAAAAGTAGGTGAAGGAACTAAAAGTCTTTTTTGTTTACCAGACTTCTGATGACAGGGCTAAGAAGCTGCACCGATCCACTTTTCCCCCTGAAGTCTCTACCCTCCAGCGTGTGTCTTGTAGTGCTGTAAGAAGTGATCCGCTCATGTGCAAGGCATCCGACTAGCTCTATTCAGGGCAAAAATTAATAATGGAACGGTGCATCCAAAATAACAGGCTCTGTTCATGTGTAAATGTTTTTGTGCCTGAAGTTGCTTAAAGAATTCAGTTTGGAGAATAAAAACGAGAATGTAGCGTGACATAAATAAGAATGAAGACATTATGTCAGGAAATTAGGGAAGTTAATAGAGTAAGGGTTACGGCATTCGCCCTGTGATCCGAAGGTCGCCGGTTCAAATCCAAGAAAAAGGTATCGCTAAGGTAGTCAGGAGCAAGGTACCGTCCCCAAGCACCGCTGCCCTTGTTAGCTGCCCCACTGCTCCTTTACGGATGGGGCCAAGCAGAGGTCAGAGGTGTTGTACTGTGCTGTGGTGTGTTGACAAGGACAAATAATCACTCACTTTCACTTAAAAAATAATAATAAAATAGCTAAAATAGCATATATATATATATATGTATTTACTTATATATTTATCTATAGATTTTCTTTTCCAGCATAATTTTCACAGTGACCAAAAACAGCAAAATTGAACCCACGTGCGTGCTTGAGTAGCAACCTACAACATACTCCTAAAGATTACCAAAGTGTATTCACAAAAGCCGAAAGAGTAGTTCCACATTACCAGTCAATGAAAATTGCGTGGAATGCCCCTGAACTTGCCACGGGTCATCATTTCCGAATCCCGCACTGAAAGTCATACGTAACTGACTTCAGGCAAATAAAATCATGCTGTTAAAAGGCTCCGACAAAAAAGGCGTGCGCCACTATTTGGGCGCATAGGGGAGAAAAAAAAAAATGTTTCCCTTAATTCAAAATCCATTAGCAACCCTGTGGCCCACTACATAATGAATACGCACGTTCACTTTTGCCAGGATCGGATGAAAACACCACTTCAGATCTCTCGGGCCTGGAGTAGCCATTTCAAGCCTTGGTGAAAAGCAGAGCTCTGTGCATTTGAAATTATTCTTTAATTAAGAGATATTATATTCACCTCACATTCAGATGTTTCCATGAGCACCATTGTGGATGGGCTTTGGGCCACACTATGAGATGGCTACAGTTGGATGAGTACGTTGCAAACACGACTAATGGAGACTGGAAAGTAGGTGCTGTTGGCAGCCTTGTGCAGTTGAGTATATATACTTTTATTACTGGCACCATATTGAAAATATTCTTCTGCTACTTGCTGCAGTGGCTCACATTGCACAACGAATGGCAGTGCATCATACATCAAGTTAATTATGTTTTTATTATATGTTACAACAAACAATTCTGGATAATAGGGCTGGGTATCGTTGCTGATTTCCTGAATCGATTCGATTCCGATTCAGAAGGTCATGATCCGTTTCAATTCTCGATTCGATTCGATTTCTTTGCATCAATACTAGTTTTGCTTGGTTATAAAATAACTCGTTTTAAAACCGAAGTGTTGCCAAACATCGGCCTTTAGGCCAGACGGTGATTTGAGCGGAGCCGCTTCAGCCGTGGCTCTGTTTGGTTTCGGTTTCGTCGGTCTCACGTTTTTATAGCTCTCCTTGCGCGGTCGCGAGAAGTAGTGCATAGCCGCAGGAAAAGATCGATCCACGAATTTTTGAATCGAATTCGAACGAGAATCGATATTGATCGGTAACTCGATTTTTTGAACCCAGCCCTACTGGATACTCATGCACTCTCTCTCTCTCCTACTCTAACATTAGGGCTGCGCGATATTGGACAACACTGACACTGCAATATTATTTCTTTGATATTTATATTACGATATGATAAAAATGAGCTCTATTTGGAGTCTTAAATGGCTCAGGATTTTGTCGGTGAGTTTGGTTTGTGTAGAAAATCAAGCAAACCGTTTAAAAATGAACTTTTTATTTGTGAACATTTTCTTGAACCCAATTTATGCTGTTAACAGACTTGTGGGGGGGGAATTAGTCATGGAAAATGGGAGTTTTTTTTTTGTATCAAGCAGCAAAAAAGTTGACATTTTATTTCCTTGACATTGCACATCTTACGACGTGACCATAATCATTCCACAAGGACGATATCAACGATATCTTACAAAACACCAAAATGATATATTGTGCATCCCTGCTCTACCACACCCTTTTAAAGGCAATTTCTGGCCTGTTGATTAACAATATTCAATAAGGTGCGTGGGAAGCATGTTGGTTGGAAGCTACTACTGCCCTGATTAGGTGAGTGTTGTACCTGGAAGACCTCCTTCACGTTCACCGTTCCTAGGGCGGAGGACTGCTCAGCAAATCTGAGAACAATATGAACGATATTATATTGTTCGTATCGTGACGACGACGCTAAAACGATATATATCGTGCGGTCCTACGCTACCGCTTTGTCAAAAAACCCGTTTCAGGCCTGGGCTAAACGTTTCAGTAACATGCAGTGAAAGCAGCTAGGGTGGAGGCGGGTTCTCCAAGAGCAGGTCTACGAAGCACTTCAACTCTGATCAGGTCAGTACTGTTATTATGAGCTATTTGTACCTAGAAGACCCCCTTCGCGTTCGCCGCTCCCAGAGTGGAATAATAGATGGACACTCCGAGTCCGTTTGCTCGGGCCGGCGACGGAGGTACCGCTCAGAGGAGTCCCCCAAGGTTCTAATGGTACAAGTGTCTTTGGCGTGGCGGCACCAGGAGACGCCGTGTCGGATGCGCGCTCGACATGCTGTTGCCCATGGCTGCCTTCCAGCGGTGCTTCTTCGGGGAGGGCCGTGTGTAGAACAGGAGCAGCGACAAGCGCCTCTGCAGCTGCCCTGAAACTTTAATGGCGACACGAGGAGATCCAGATGTGAACAGGGAATACCTAGGCGATACCGACAGCAATCCTAACTCCTGGGTGTGTTGTTAGGGAGATAGAAGGAAACGTGCATGGCTGTGTGTGTGTGTGTCAGTGTCAGGATGTGTGTGTGTGTGTGTGTGCAGTAACAGGGGAGGTAATGAGCGGCACAGCTAATTTCAGGGAGTTCTCTCGTTATTGTTTTGCCACATGACAAATTTTGTACCGTCTGCTTCCACTCCCCTGTTAATAGCAGCGGCCCGACAGCTGAGTGCATACTCAATTATTTAGGATGGGGGGGACGGGGGCTCTGCAGCAACGTCTGCTTGTTTCTGGAATATGGGACTTTGCCTTTAGAACTGGCTGGTTGCTGCGTTATTACTACTCTTGTATTTTTTTAAAAAATATGACGTATTTCACTTTATTTATTCGTTTTTGAATCTAGACATAAATCCTCATTCCAGATGTTTGTCTTTTGTTGGTGTTTACAGCTTGTATCTATACAGCGTGAATAGAGTGCCAATATAAGCAACAATACTACTATTAAACATAACACTAAAAGCAGCAGTAAAAACAACAAAAATCTTTTTATCATCATCATCTTTTTCTTCTTAACACTATTAATTCATAATTTACTACAAATTATAATATTGTAATTGTTAGGATTTTTCTTCTCTCATCCATATTCATATTATTACGAATTTTTGTCCAACAACTGTAATTTTTCTAGTTTATCGACGTTGGGTATGAAGATATTTCAAAGGAAAAACAGGGAAAATACTTCCATCAATAATCCCCCCCCACACGAGACAATTTCCCACAAGGAGAACGCCGCTGCCTTATTTACTGAATGCTGTTTCTCTTTCAGCTCCGCTGCCGGCTGAACGGTGGCTGCTGCTGCCAAGTGCTTTATTGTATTGCCTCTCGCCACGGTGAATTGTGATCTGAAAATAGCGCAGTAAAAGCCAAGACCTTTGATGTGTTGTGCTAATTTGATTACCATATTGCACTGGTCTGTTTGCATGCACTTTGCCATATCCATCTCATAAAAGCAAACACAAAGCGTACCTACACACGGGCGGGAAACCAGCGCAGCGCTTTGCACAAAGGACATTTTGGGCCTAGATTTCGATCAGAATAATGCAATCATTGAGCAGAGATGGACGGGTGATGCCTGTGATTTCTCATTTCACTCAGTGTGGCGTGGAAAAGGCAGGAACATGATTGACAGGAACAGGTCAAACTCCAGCGTCTGTTCTCATGTTTCTTATGTAATATAAAATGAGCATATTTAGTGCTAATAACGTTTTCTTAAGAACTCAAGTTCTCTTCATATTTTTGTCTAAAGATTAAGCCTGAAGATCAGTCTTTCATTTCCTGTTTCAATTTCTATTACAATCTTTTGTGTTTTTAATGTTTTTAATTTTATTTTGTATATTCATGACTATTTCTGCCTCTCAGTCCAGACAACTGCTTGGTTTGTAGAGGCGGATGTGTTATAAAAGTGACTTAATTACTTGTCAACTCATTTATTTTAAGTAATAAATCAGGCCCTCCAGGAGTTGGCAATGTTGCAGTCGCAACTGTTAACACAAATTCAGCCAATTCTGCAAATTCATTACTATCGTGCAATTTTTTCGACCAATCGTTGTCGTTTCCTGCAAAAACATTGAGGCATGCTTCAGTGAATTCACTTCCTCGTTAGGTTTAGAAGACGCAGGAAACGTGTGTGATCAAAAGGCCTCACATTGTTAAAGAATCATTATGAAAGGGGACAAAATTGCAACTATTTCCTCAACTTTGACTTGCTCTCGCAACTTTATTGAAACAAAACAGCTTAAAATCATCAAATATTTGTAGAAAAGCTGCGGCGAAGTCAGGCAATTTAAAAAAAAAAGACCTGCTAAATTCTGGAGGGACGGATAAATATTAAAACCGCATCCAGGATTTAAAGCACCGACGTTCCGACATTCACCACAAAGAACTGCCAAGAAATGCAAGTTATTTTGGATTGTGTTTATCTAAGGTCAGCAGAGAATAAAATGATAACTCACCTTCGTGTCAGGACCCCAAGCTAATTTCCACAAAATCTTGAATAAAGTGAATGAAAAGTAAATAAGCAAAAGGCTGCATTCTGTATGATATAGGTACTTATCCTTGGCCACTTGCCCCTTTTTCCATTAAATGTCATTTCGCAGCGAGACGGTCGACACGTGCAAGTGATGCCTAAACGGCAGAGAGAGGGGTCAGGGTCAGAGCCCAGCCTGGATGTTGGCCAATCAATTTTTAAACACATGGCTCCGACGATTCTGTCGGCAACGATTCAAAGCAAAACCACAACAACTGTCGCACTCGCCCTCCACAACACGGCTGACCCCGGAAAAGTAAAACACCCTCACCCTCTAGCGACGCCTGCTGAAAAACGAAGGGGTGAAGGCCTTGATGGAGGAAACCTCAAACGGCGGCTCGGCAGTGGAGCATGGGTAGGGTCGAGAGTTTCCACGTATGAGAAGCTGAAAAATAACGAAGAATTAAAAACAAGGGGCCAATAACGGTAAAAAGAAGAGAAATGTAAACACAAAATGGATTCCGATTTATTCCACTGACAGGATACTTTCTCCAACTTTAGCAACGGTAAGAAATGAGCGAACAAGGACAAATGCTTTTTGAGGCTGTCTGTGTTTCTCACGTTTACGTGATTAACCTCTAGCAAATAGATTTTTGCATTTGAAATGCTATATTGACGTCTTACCCTTGTTTTTCAGCAGTAGATGTGTCATCAGAGTTTGCTCGTTAAAGCATCTATGCGCTAGTTGCTTGGGTTGATAGTGAGGAAACAGTGATTTTTTTTTTCTTGTTTCTCATGGTTTTAATTGTTGGTTTCCCATTTAAAATGTCTGACACATAGTCATGTCTCGTTAATGAAAAACACGTATATTTCGTCGAGGCTTTATTGTCAAAGTCTTCTTTTAGCTGTCCAGACTTTTACTCCGGGGAAAAAGCATTTGCCGTCATATTTTTTTTGTAACAAAACCAGCTCCTGTTTAGTGCCATAAACACCACCAATGGGACAAATACCACAAATACCAAGGCTGTTCCTGAAATTGGGACGCGGAAGACACTCTGAATCAGCTGGGGGCGTCTTTGCCCATATTAATAAATCCTCTCATCTCAGTGTCACTGATGTACTCCGAGCGACTCGGTTCACACCCCATCTGCAAACCACGTTTAAAAGTACACGACCCCGGAGCAATTACCACATCGCTTATGACATTAACGCCCTCGCCTTGGCCTGCTTCGGGACGCGAGGATGCGAGGATTCTATATCATATCTGTCTTAATGCCAAAACAATTCACATGTTGCCTCCAGCCCGGTTCCCCCTTATAAAAGAGAGCGACATTTAACAACTTGCAGTCCTTCCTCCCCCCTCCACTCCTCCTCCTCCTCCTCCCTTCTATTGGAGAGGATGATCTGTGTGCATATTTCCCTATTCAAATCTCCCAGGATGCCGCGGTCTGGCTGGTATTGTAACAGGATGTGACACGCAGTCCCTTTTAATCATCGTCGGGGCGGCTGAGCCCGGCCGCGGACAGCGAGAGGGGGGAACCTCGGCTGTCACTCTCATCTTGGCACCGGCGCTTTTTGGACGCCTCTGCTACAACCGAAATAAATAAATAAACATTTGAACGGCAGCCGCCGCCCGGTCAAACCAAGACCTCAAACTCTCTCTCTTCCCCCCCACTCTTTTTCCAGAACAAATTTTTTGGGTGGGCAGGGAGGGGAACCAAACTCTACCGAAGCACTCTGCAAAATGGAGGGAGTGATCTCTTAATGTTAAATTCAGATTAAATCTAGTGGAGAGGGGGGGGAGGGAGAGAGAGAGCGGGAGGGAGGAAGAGTGAGAGAGGAAGGCAGGCAGTTGGTCTCTTGTGACCTAAATGAAAGCCATGGGAGAATACCCTGCCCCGCTACTCGGGCTAAATGCACTCTCATATTAATATTTTAAAATGCCATAATGCGGCTGTAAACCCCTCGGAGGACAGATACATCAATTTGCGAGAGCCTCCGCTTCAGGAAATAGAAACAGGGATAATTTGCCATTAGGAGAAATAGTTTATGGACGGGCTTCTTGGGAAGACATAAAGCAAGTCCCCTTGCTCACTTGAGCAGCAAATCCACACTTTCAAGTGAATGGAAACATTGCCCGAGAGCTTTAACGTCCCCGGGTTATTAGTACAAAGAGCTTTGTTGTGGTATTAAATCTGCAGTATGTTGCAGCGATCAATCAACATGAAAGGGGCTTCCCACTTGGACCGAGCCATTGTAAATAAATCAATTAGACCAGGAGGGTCAATTTTATTTTATCATTTTTTTTTATTTTTATTGAAAAGAATTATCATAGCTCGAGCTGCAGAAGGGCTCGAGGCACTGGAACACAACAGAGATGTCTTAGTGATATAACATTTATTTGCTAGCCTACACGCTAATGACGTTGGAGCTGATTTTAAAAAAGGACAGCTCAAAAAAAAAAAACAAACGTTTATTAAAAGTCAATTCAATCCATTTCAAATGACTATTATAGGTACAAGTAGTACAGGAAATTCCACCAAATTTGAAATATGCACAAATGAATAATGAGATAATTAAGTATAATTGTAAAACAGATCATTATGTACCTAAATTAGATGTAAACATTATTTGGTCCAGCAACGATAAGGAAAAAAAGTTGCACATAAAAACAAGAAGCCAGTAAAAGTTATTATAAATAAAGAAAGAAACTATTATTATTTCTTACTGCTTCAGCTCTCAAGTCCTCCTGGTTTTGTTTGTTTTTATGTTCATTATATGTTTAGTTTTGGGCCTCTCTAAGATTTTAATTGCCGTCACTTTGTCATAATTAATCGGTTGTTCTTTGCTGTTATGTTTGTGGTGTTTATCTCCTTCTCCTGCGTTCATTCCAACTGATTTGCATGCCATTGAGCTTAAACATAATAGCCTAATGAGTCATTAATGAGTCGCGTGCTAATTATCATCAATTTCATAATTATATGTAGTGGTGTGGCGTAAAGCGCGGTTTAACGAGCAGTGGGATAAATGTCCATTCATTGACACCACTGGAAAAATCCAAAAACAAACTGAGTCTTCACGGTGTCAAGGCCGAGAGCTCGAGGGGCGAGTCATTACGGCCTCGAGCGGCATCGACGACTCTCCGTACGGGGCGTTTAATGAACGAATGAATTCGCCGTTGCCGTTATGTGGAAACAGTTTGGTACGTTACACTGTGCTTATATTGTACGTGTCAATTTCACGAACCTAATTTGGAGAACGAAACCGAAACGGTGCACGCGGCGACCGTACTGTCGTCGAGCTTTCTTGTGCGAAAAGAGGTTCTTCTCCGAACTCGATCCCCGACTAAAGTGACAGCTGCTGGCTTCCTGGAAACAGGAACATTAAGTGGGCAGAACACACACACACACACAGGCCTCTCCAGCGTCCCCTGGCTTTCCCCAAAAACACAATCGCATCGGCAAAAGGTAAATAGCTGGACGTTCCCTTCCGCTGCTTTTTTCCCCCTCTCCCTATTTCAATCACCAGATGGTTCCATTGAGGCCAAAAAGAGAGGAGAGAGAAAGAAATCACTTGCATGACTTGACTGTCCGCTCGCTCTATTTGCCCACTACTCGGCTCCGGGGTCGCCGCGGACTCTTTAATGGTTATAAAACACCTGCTCGGCAAATCAAACAAACAAAGCGGCCAGGGCGAGCTGAAAGCGACATACCTATGTGATCGGGTTAGCCCGACGAGCCAGGCAGCAACGGCAGATGTCTCACCTATAGAGGTAAGAGTATTTGACCTCGCCGCTATAAAGAGGCACACAATCAGACCCGCCAGATAATGGCTGGATGGATATTTGTTTAAATCACAGGAGATGATAAAAAGGGGGGTTGGGGTTGGGGGGGGCACTCATACAAGCACACGCACACACACAAAGAGACTGCCGTTGCCGGCTAGAATTACGCGGCCTGCTGACGTAAGGCGACAATACGTGAGCACAATAGACTATTTATGGAGGACGGCCGGCATCGGGAATGGACGTTGTTAAAAAGGGTGTAACGTTACGGCTTTAGACATATAAACTCATAAATATCCTGCAGTGTGTATTTTTAAAGAACGTATGGTGGACATTTAGGTTTAATTTGTTGAACATGGATTAAGCCTAGTCTCGGACTGAATTGCAGTACCACTAGACCAATTAACCACTGGATTAAGCCTAGTCTTGGACTAAATTGCAGTACTATTGCAGTTTTATTTCTACTTTATCTTGATTTTTATTCGTTTTCTCATGACTTTTTCTTTTTATCTTTACATTTAACTTTTAACGAATTTGATCTTGTTTCTGTAAAGCACATTGAATGACCCATGTGCATGATAATGTGCTCTATAAATAAACTTGCCTTGCCTAGCCTACTAATGAACCAATTCACCATTGAAACGCAAAGTTAGTCTAGGCTTAGGCTTAATCATAGTCAGGCCCATAGGGTATACCGTATATCTTCTAGTAGTGGCCCGTCTCTTATTGACGCCCGTTTCTAATAAACGCCGGGTTTGAAGAGATGTCGCGACAAATAGTCGCCGGTCTCCAATAGCAGCCGGTCTCCTTTCAGCGCCGGTCTGTAGTAAAAGATCACGCTGGTGGCATCATTGGCAAGAAAGTTCAGTAGACGTCTACCGTCCCTGTTTTTCATGCTTACGGTAATACCGTATACTGCTTTAATAATACCGTACTGCTGTACTGATAACTTCATTCAATCCTGAAATGTTCATCCGGTGTCGTTGCCTACATTTTGTGGCCGTAAATACGGTACCATACCGTATTTTACTGCCAAATGAACTCCGTTTACCCATCACCATCACGTCCTGCGAGGCGAATAATGGCGGTCTCCAACAACCGCCGGTCTCTTTTTAGCAGCAGACGTCCGAATATTTTTTAAGATTAACGCGGGGCTACTATTGGAAGATATCGGTAAATGAGAATTTGATTCTGAACATGCCCATGATGCGTTGGCGCCTGCCCAGGATGGCCCATATACCTGTAGTTCCCAGGGTAGGCTCGATTCACCAACACGACTTCGTCCAATGGTTGGCTGGCTATACCATCTCGAACACTGCGACAGTCTTAGACTTTAATGCACATTTAGGTTTGTCGAAGGCCTATATTCGTTGATTTTAGGTGGCATGCCACGATTTGACGACTGCCTCGTTTGCTCCTTTTCCTCCCTTAGTTAATTTCAGGTTCTACCAGTCCATTAGCATCCGACAGAAAAAGATTTTTTAAACATTATACCTGCATTGAAAAACTACCACTATTCCCGAAAACTAAGCATGCTGCGATTAAAACTCTGCAATGGGCCATGAATATATTAACAGGCCAATCATTTGCATGCAAGTAGTCATTTTTCCTCCTTGTTACTCGCCCCACCCCGCCAACCCTCGCCCACCGCCAACCTCGCTTACGGTTTTCCCTCCCCCCCGCTCCCGCGAACCGCCATTCCTCTCGTCTTCTACATCTCAATCATGTCCCAGTTCCCGCCCCTTTGTGTTCGCAGACAGAAAGTGATGGACATCCTTTCACTGCCTGCGTGACCTCTTGGTAATCCTGTTTCACGCCGCGGCTCCCCCGCTGAAGGGAACACAATGGCGCGAGCCGTACCTCCTCCCAGTCGATATTCTGACAGACTTGATCGAGCAAATTAGTATGCTTTGGTAAGGGCATGACCAAAGACCTTTTCAACACCCCTGCGAATCAATACAAAGGCCAATGGATGGCGTGCCTAGCCCCTCGTGCTTTGCCCCCGCGTTTTTCCGCCAGGCTTCCAGCTTGCGTTCGCCTCCTCTGCGACGCTGGCACGGACGCGAGATTAAAGGAGGAGGAGGAGGAGGAGTGGGGTGGGGGGGACTTGAGACCACCGGAAAACTGTCGACGAGGTGGGGAAGACCAGTTGCGAGTAACAAAGGACGGCCTGACCGTGACTTGTTTCTCGAGGGGGAGGATTTTTTTTTTCCCGTCCGGTATTAAGGGAATAAAGACAAGCTAAAAAGAAATACATAGAGCATATAAAATCAATGGCAGGTGGGGGTCGGCCCCGGCTTTCCTGCTGGACGTCTTATTTTTCAGACGTGAGACTCAAATGTTATGCTTGAAATCTTTCACCACGCACCACGCTCATTTGCGTAAAAGCCGTGTAAATACTCAATGTGGGAAGTGTTAATTTAACCTTATTGGTGTTTAATAAACTGTAGCTGGACGGAGTTTTGCTGTTGACCCACTAGCTTGACCTAAACCATATTGGACGAGGCCGACCTTTTTGATGGATGCATTTGTATCTATAAAAACTGGATCA
Source organism: Distichodus sexfasciatus (assembly GCA_032718565.1). NCBI lineage: Eukaryota > Metazoa > Chordata > Actinopteri > Characiformes > Distichodontidae > Distichodus > Distichodus sexfasciatus. Next base: position 11,848 of record JAVGVS010001347.1, read on the forward strand.
CAACTGCTTTCAAAATATATAATCTATAGTAAAATTTTGGAAAAATGGCCCCGTCATTAGCGAGAGCCTTGCACTAGCTTTTTGTGAATCTGTATGATATTAAAAGTAAAATATGAGTTTTATGAATGGCATCGCCTTTAATTTTAACCGAACCACGTTCAAATATCAATATCTGTAGCCTAAACACTAAGCCAATAAAAAGGCAATAGGGAAAGTGTAACGATAGCAGCCAAAATCATATTAGGCATGACAAAAATCAAACGGCGCCAGGCTCTCGTCCAAACATTTATCATCTTTTTTTTTTTTTTCATTTTTAGACAAAAACAAATCCTAAAAAATGTGCCCCTCTGTGTAATTGTTGTCTGCCCCCTCCCTTTAAGCTTTCACCATTTGTGCCATGTTCTTACCAGTCTCTCCCCCTCCCACTACTAAGTAACATTAATTACATCAGGCAAATGTAACCGACACAACCTTTGGAACATTTCTAGCCGGCTCTAATTGTATATTTTTTTAAGTGTATTGCATGCATAATTTTACTGTGCGAGGTAAATAGCACTCTATCAATTATGCCGCAGCTGTGGCTGCTGGGAGAACATTTCAGCGTTAATTAACCCTCATTTCGGAACGCCACCGCCATACCGCCAACAGCAGAAGTTCTGGCTGCAGATAGTCGCGACGTTTTCGCCTTGGCGTTTTGCGAGAACAGGTCATGGCAAAAGGAAATAGGTACACGGGGGCAAAGTAGCACTCATTATTTTTGGCATTTATTTTGTCAGCTTTTTATTGCACTCATTCTCCCCCCCCCACCAAAAAAATGGGTGTCGTCCTGTTAAAAATTTCTGTGTTAATGGATGTGATTGGTCACTAAGCTAAAGCCTTTTATATACATTTACCACTGTCTGATGAATAAATGGCCATTAACAGATGTAGATCCATTTCATATTTAATGGAAATCGAACAGGAAAATCTGTCAATAAATAAGAAGAAAAACACCAACACCAGAACTGCCATACTGTCATAAAATCGGTGATAGTGTGTACCAGGATGACAATTACATGCAAGCAGAGGTCAATCTCGTTTTACGACGCGCTGTCCCTCCCTGTCCTCCAGTGGTTGTTGTAAAGCAGAGGAGAATAACCCTCACATCCAATAATCGGAGAGCAGGAACAGTGCCGACTTGTCTGCTGGCGTCTGCCTTGGCATATGTTCCACACCAGCTCTCCAGACGCAGCCCGTTGCTAAAGAGAGACTGAGGACTGTGTCCCTCATACCTCGGTTGCCAAAGTTGGTCTGTGTACTTTAATTAAGGCTAATACACATGCTGGCTACCTTCATCTGGTCATGAAAGTGTTGAGGGGGCACCGGCCAGTCCATCAGTCTGCGTATTTGTGGATCCAGCTCCTTTTCCTCACTGACATTATTGTGTGGTCAGTCCTGATATCATGCTGAAATGCATTGCAGAAAACATGTCAATATTATTTTTAACAAACAGGTTTTTACCTTAAAAATAATTGCTAACACTTACTCCATAAAATCTATGGTGGAATGATATCGATTTCATATGTTTAATATTTTATGAAAGATGATTATCGCTAAAGGCAGATATTATAATGATATAATAATGATGAGCTGAGCTGATCACAGTGCCCCAAAATTGAGGTTTTGATATCACTGGAAAGATGAGAAAATAAGATTGAAAATGATAACTTGGTCAGAGTATATTGAATGGTTGTCAACATACAGTCGTTTGAATAATGCTTCCACTGAGTCGTTATTTCATCTGAGAAGCCGAGAAAACTGTGTTTAAAGTTTTTAAGCTTTAATAATCCTTAGCATCCAAAGACTTGCGCTTGTTGACATTTTTACTTGTTTTAACTTCATGTAGAATAAAAGTGATGGAACTGTAGATACCACTGCTAGAAATAGTAAGAGCAGTGTCTGTTTTATTGGCTTGCAGATTTTTTTATTACGCATTCTATGGCTCAGGACTGTAAAGAACAATAGGTTAGTGTCAGGCAGAAACACTTCTTTATCCATTTGGTATCCGTCTGGAAACAGAATGAAATTATTTGATTAAGCATTTTTCTATATTGTTTTTTTTTCGCTATTGATTATTCTTTAACAATATAGAATGGGAAAAAATCAATTGAAAATAAAGAAATACTAAAAGTTTGGGGTCATTTTGAGCCGATTTGGATATTTTGGCCTGTAAAATGAGCCACTTTTGGCATTTCTGGGAGAGAACAACATTTCCCACAACCCCCCCCCACGCTACCAGGAGCCTTAAAAAATAAGAATAAAATAAAATAAGTTGAAAACTCCTGATATAAGATAATAAAAGTTGATATTTTCAATGAATTTTAGTGCTTTCAGCCCGTATCTCAAAAATAAAATGTGCCACTTACGACTCATTTCGCCAGATCAACTTATTTGGCCATATACCGTATATACATGCCAAAGTCTCTTTCTACGCACAAACATATACTTTACCACACACTAAAATACATACCTCAGAGAAAAACAATCTATATAAGCTGGGCCCACAGCCATGCTACAATTTTCCATTTTGTAAGACTTCCTGTCCAGGAGGCACTGTAGCAATGAGGGCTTAGCGAGAGACGGGCTTAGGTCTTACGGCTGAGGTCCTCACATTCAGGCCGGGCGTTGCTTTGTCACAACCGATAAATGCCACCTTTCTCTCAAGGATGACTGCACGAAGAGAGCTCCTCAGTTCCTCCCAGGAACCACTCACTGGCTTAATAAAGAATCAATAGCACTCCAGGGCAATGATGGAGTCCAGCTGGCTCGAGGTTTTCCCCCCGGCCTCGCTGAAGCGCCACACCAGAAAGAGCCAGCATAAAAGACTCCTTGGCATCATCTCGGTTTGACCTGCACATAGCGAGCGTTGCATGCTCCTGGAGCAAATGACTTAACGACAGTGCTCTCTGTCTTTAGCCACTATGACGGTGGATGGTGGAGAAAAGGGTGCTCGCGAGATGGAATGACTAGAATTCTGCATTGAATTGGGGTTTTCAAGGGAAATCCGGGCGGCGAATTTGAGTTTTCAAGGGCATCTCTTGTTTTGCTTAATTCTCTGCTTTTAGATGTTTTTTAAAAAGTGCTTGAGGTGATTTCGGCGGGGTTACAGGACATTTAGTCTAAAAAGAGGCCTCGCGTGGGGCTCGATCCTCCTTTAAATAAGTTGACGGATTTGGAATCTTCTACAGAGAGAAGGAGAGAGAGACACCACACGCTGCGGAGGTGTCGAATTTGTCATTTCCATCAGAGCCTGCGTGAATGTCAAAGCTATTAGAGACACGTGGCCAATAGCGACGCGGGTTGACGCGTCCGCCTCGCCATTGGCCCGTCTCGGGCGCACGTGCCTCTCTTGCGAATTTAATGGAGGAAAAGGTCCTGCGTGGCGCTTTTGTGCCGCTTCTCTCCCCATGAATAATGTTAAAGGCAGAGGCCCATTGACGGAAGGCACTGGAGTTTTATGTGCGTCTGTGCCAGGGGTCAAGCGTCTATTGTTTACAGAGAGAGCGACTGCGTTCACCCCGAACCAGCCGGCTGAATAGCGCTCCCTGCTAGAAGAGGGACCCTGTGTAAAAAAAAAAAAAAAAAAAAGAGAGAGAGAAAAGCCTCCAGTCCTCCAAAGTCTGAATAATAAATCAGCGGGGATAATATTAATAAAGCATGCTTCACTAACCTGTTTTTTTTAAAGTGGAACGAACGCTCAGCGCTCCCAGAGACGCTAATGTTGTGTACAAATACGATTAGAGAGCACAAACCAGTCCAAGTAGATCTTTAGGTCTTTTAGGAATATGACAAAGGAACGTTTACTCCGAAATCCGTTATTCCACATCTGATAAAACAAGCCATTGTGTTGTTGCCGTTCCCATAATTAGGAAGCGATCAATACTGATCCATAAGATGAGCTGTTTAGAATCGGGCCCCCGTGTGACACAGTTCTCCTTACACCATTACCAGACAGCTCATTGTACCTCCGAGGGTATGTGCTAAGAGGCGGTGATTATAGTGTTTGATTTCCTTTCTAAAAGTCCGTGTTCGGAACGCTATGAAGCCAGGGCCGTTTTGTGTGGGATATAAGGCTAACCCTAGGCAAATGATAGCATGTGAGAGAAAATCAATGGCACTCGGTGTCAAGCGGTGATTTCCTGTGTGTTCTTTTCGTCGTCTGTTTCATCACTGGAGAAGAATAAATAGCTGAGAGGATGTTACTGTCGGCAAAGCCGGTGGAGATGTTTTATTAGCGCAGCGCTTCAGGTTGAAGTCTGTTCAACTTTTAGAACAGCGCTGGGCTCGTCAGTGTCTCTGCTCTCTTGCTAGCCAATCAAAATCGAGAAAGGGGCGGAACATATGCACAGTCAAGAACTCACTAACAGTAAAGATAATCTCTTTTATGTCGGCTAAACTACCGATCTCAAAGGAGCACGTTGCAATGTTTACATGAAATAGGAAGGAACGTAGAAATGCCCGATGACGCTTTACGTAACAACAAGCGCTGAGAGAAGCGCTCTGGAAGTGAGGTTTTGACCTCAAGAAACCGTTTGATGGACACAGGTCCTTATGCTTCTGGATAAATGCTGGAGCTTTTACAGATGAAATGTTGTGTTTTTAACTTGTGACAACTGCTCCTCTCGTTCAAAAACATCCTCATAAAGCATCAAAATCTGGCAAATCTCATTGTCTATGAAAATGCTTTCCCTAATGAGGAACGCTCCTCACATTCCTCCTCAAGCCACGAAAGTGTGGCAAATTTCTGCTTTTCTTGCCTTCCTCGTTGAAGTTGAGTAACCAAAACACAAACGTTGCACTGCTTTCTGTTGTAGCAAAAATGCTTGAACTTTTTGTGAAAACAGTTATTTGGTTGTGGTGCACTCACTGTGTGCTGTGTCGTGGTGTATTCGCAATGACAAACAATCACTCACTTTCACTTTTTTGGATCGGATCTTTCAAACGTATTATTAAAGGCACAAAAATGGCTTTCTTGCTTACTTTTATATTCATCAGTTAAGATATTTTTCTTGTTTTCTACTCCAGGAAAAACATAAGAAGATGCAAAGCTTTTCACGCAGGTTTCCCTCGTCCTCTTTTCCCTGTCCATTCCCTGTTCTCCCAGTCACAACAGATCGATGCTATATGACATCTCTTCATTGAGAGGACACAGCTTGGCTTACACGAGTGTGACTCGCAGCTTCCCACTGGTCAAACAGAAACCTACGCACAGATCACAGCCACTCTCTGCCGAGCAAGCAGATTTTTTAGCCAAATTTGCCAGAGCTTACCATAGTTTCTTAATTAGGACATTCACTCCATTCTTCCTCATTACACTAAAGTAACCAAAAATTCATGGAGTGCTCTATGTTTTTGAATAAATATAGAATTTTTCCTCTAAATGTTCTACGTTTTTCCTCATGAACATTCAAAAGCCTTGAAACCTCTCTGGTTTTCTTGTCTTTTAATCTTAATTTTCAATGAAATAATGGGACCTTTATTAGACTTGTTTTATTATTTACTTATGAGGTTTGGTGCTTAATTTAAAAAATATTCGTATGAAGCCTAAAAAATCCTGGCAAATCTCTGGTTTTCTTGCCCAACAACTAACTGTTGAACTGCTTCGTGTTTTTGAATAACTGCTGTAACTCCTCCTTCAAAAAATGTTCTATTTATTTCCTTATGAAGAGCGGTCCTCGTCTCAAAAGTGTCATCAACCAACAAAAACCTGACAAATTTCTACTTCGTTAGAGTTGCATAACCAAAAACGAATAAATGCTAAAAACTTTTCTTAGCAAACGCTCCGAAAAATGAGCCCTTTCACACTTTGTCACCTCACGCCCCCGCCCCTCTCAAAACAGGGAAAAACGAAACAGTATTTTTTTTTTAAAAAAGAGAACGTCTGCTGGCAATACTCCACCTCTGAACGGCGAGGGGCGTAAGTGGTGGGGCGGTGACCCCTGGTCCACTTTTTCGGCGCTGCCTGGGGCCCGGCCCAGCAGGACTCGCTGGCACCTGGCCGGTCGGAACGGGCCGATCGCAGGCCCCTGAGCCATCTGGGGGTAATTACCACTAGGTATTCTTTTAAGGGACCAGATGGGACCACGACACTGCCACTCTGTGTGTCTGTGGGTGTGTGTGTGTGTGTGTGTGTTTTTAGGAGTTGGGTTGGGGCAGTGTAGGGGGGGTGAGAGGGTTACGCTGTATGTAGGGTTGCGGATGTGTGTGTGTGTGTGTGTGTGGTGGTGGTGGGGGGATTGAGAGAAGTACCAAGCCCACCCCGTCATTTACAACATAATTCCATTCAGTGATACACTTAATCCTCCCACCAGTTAGAGGCCCTTTTCAGAGTGCCGTGGCCGCTGCTCCTTTTATGTAAATCCGTCCCCCCTCCTCCCTTCTTCCTCCTCCTCCTCTTCCTCCTTGAAAAAAGAGAAAAGAAAAAAGGCGGGGGGAACAAGAAATATAGGCACAAGAGAGTGCGGTAGGAATTACGCCGGCCCGGCACCGTATTTACTCTCTTGGTGTCTTTTCTCCCGTTGGCTCTTGAAGAGCGAGGGGCTTTTTTTGTGAGGGGATGAGAGAGGAGGAAGTAAGAGAAGAGGAGAGAGAGAGAGAGAGAGAGAGAAGGCTAAGCTCATTGTGGGCAAGGTCAGTGTCAGAGGGCGAGGCTCCACCAGCTGAGGTCGGCCTGGCCACCTGTTAGAGAGAAACACTCCTCTCCCTCTTTTTCCTCGCCCTCCTTTTTCCTCTCCCCGAGCGCCGTGTCGCTCCGCCGCTTCCCCTCCTCGACAAATTAAATTAACTAGGAAAATGGTAATCTCGCGGGAATACACAATCAGATTCCCTCAATTCTAACAGGGTTAGTTTAGAAACGGGCTGGGAAGGAAGGCGGGAGGAAGGGAGGGAGGACGGGGAGGAACAAATAGCTGCGTAGAGGGCACGATGCGCCATCTTTGGCCCGGGACGCCCTTATGGATTTTGTTTTTTCATTGCATTTACTTGTAAATCAGTTCCTCGTTGCTGTTTTATATTTGCAGAAAAGAAGAACTGTTTTAGATATTTGCGTCACTTGGATGACGCCGGTAAGATCCACCAAGTGTATTTTGGGCTGAGAGCCCCTATTTTTTTAATACACGTACTATGAGCTTCAGCGTTCAGAGCGCTAAGCGCCTTCAGCTGAAAAAAAAAACAAAACACGTTGGTGGACTTTTAGAACAGTGCTGGGCTCGTCAATGTCACTTCCCTCTTGCTGGCCAATCAAAATCGAGCAAGGGGCGGGACATATACACAGTCAAGAACTCACTAGCAACAATAGCGGCGTATCTGGAGCAGCTGAAGAAGCTAGTTAACTCAAACGCTGCCGCTAATGACTGCTAATGCGATTTCTCTCCGTTGTAAAGATAATCTCTTATGTCAGTTAAACTACCAATCTCCAAGCAACACGTTAAGTGCCCGATGATGCTTTTTGCAACGTAGCAACAACAAGCGCTGAGAGAAACGCTTTCAGTGCTTAAAACGGATTTTAGGCCCTACAGGGCTCAACAGTTAGCTTTTGCTGACCCTCATAAGCAGAAATGTTATATTGGAAAAGTAGCTGCATTTATTTGAAAACACAAAGCAGTTCAACAATTAACTTTTTGTGACTAAAGTTAGAAAGAATAGATGAGAAAAACAAGAGGTTTGCTAAGTTTTTGTGACTTTATAAAGACATTGTGAATGTGAGAACTGGTCACATAAAAAATAACATTTCTTTATTTATTCGAAAACATAAAGCAGTTCATCAGTTACCTTTTGGTTACTGAATATAACCCTTGAACGCCACTCTTACGTTGTCGCATTAAGTAGTAAATCACTTCCTCATTGCCATTTTATATTTGCAAGAACAAAGGACAGAACTTTTTGGGGGAGTCCGTCTCGTTTGCTGTCGCAAAGACGACGTCCGTCGCTTGAACGACGATGGCCGATTTGCCGTCCACATGCCACGTCTATTGTCTGGAGAAATGTCTTATTTGCCGTCGTTTGCCCAGCTTTGGAAGACAAGCCCGCGGGCGACTATCGAGGCCTTGCGACTTTGAAAACAAACAAATAAACGTCGGAATAATTCGGGCTGCTATTTGTTACTGTGCATTCATTGCGAGCTAGTAAATTGGTATTATTAAGAGGGAGAAAGGCAGTGTGGGGGTGGGGGGGAGTTGAAGGGGATAAAAATGGGAGTGAGAGACAGAGATGGAGGGAGGAAGAAAGAGAGAGAAAGAGAGAGAGAGAGGGAGAGACTTGTGGGAAGAATGGCGGACCCTCTCCATGGATCCTAATTCAATTAGATCCTAACCTTTGCTGTATAATTTAGCGCCCTCTCTCTGTCTGTGCCATTTGTCTTTCGATGATGAATATTTCATTGTTTTCCGAGCTTCCTCCTAAAAAGCAAGCCATAAATGAATATCCACTAACAGCTCTTCTCTCTCCCTCTCCCTCCCTCTCCCTCTCTCCTTCTGGCTCCCTGTTTCATTCTGTCTCTCTCATCCCCTAGGCATAATGCCCTGTGTAGTGCGGAGTGCCTTAAAAAAGACTTTTATATGAAAATCAGGGGAGCATGATGAAAGGCGCAAATGCGCCACAATGTGGCCCCTAAATTGTCTTTTGTTAAGAGGAAATTGTTGCATTACGCAAATTTATGGAAATGCCACTGCTTCCGCCGTTCGCTCGAAACTTGGAGGCGCCGAAATATTAGCCGGGACGCGGAAAGTGCGACGCCAATGGACACACGGGAACAAATTCCCGTCAGAATAAACAGGGAGTTCTTGCCGTGCGTGACTTAATTGGTTGCTACAAAGTTGGACGGCTAATTATCATAATGGCGCATAAAAAATATATACAACGGGCTCGTTTTCAGTCGTTTTCCGTTAATTATGCTAACCCATAACACCCAACTTAGAGCAAAATGGTGTCAACTGGAAAAACTTTCTAAACTTTCTCTATTCAAGTTTAAAAATGAGATCTTTTGCGCAGAAATGATCTCATGGAAACATTCTATTGTTTTGTGTTCACAAGTTATTATTTCATGGGAACAAGATATTATCTATCGTCCACACTTCACCCAAAAATGACTAATGCTGCCGTAACTACGGCGCACATTAGTCTTCAGTCATAAGGCGACAGCGTCGAAGTCTGCAGGGAAGACAAGCAGAAGGATGTAGAGAGAGAGGCTCTAAACAAAGTGCCTTAAAATGAAGTTGCGGGTTGCGCCCTCTTATCTAATTCCACGTCGGGAAGCAAAATCCGGACTGGCAGAGCGACGTAGGCCGCAGGCGTCCTTTTCATCCGGCCATGTGTAGCCGGGGTGCAGTCCTATAACTTACTGACTGGGGAGCTACTTAATATATAATGCAATATTCCCATGCTGCTGTGTGCCATTTGTCATTTGAAGCGGGATACAGATTATGGCTCAGGGCAGTGCATCTGTCCTGCGAGTGGCTAAAAGCCTCCCCCAGCTGAGTCTGCTGATTCAGCCTCTGGAGCAGAGGTCAATCAGCAACCTCCCCTCCCGCCCTCCCTCTCTCTCTCTCTCTCTCTCTCTCTCTCCCCTCCCTCTATTTCTGCCCCTCGCTCTCTCCCTCCCTCCCTCCCTCTTTCTTCCTTTCTTTCTTTCTCTTCCCCAGATCCCGGCACCCTGCACCCAAAGCCTCCTTGCCCATTTCCCTTTGCCCACTTCCCGTCGCTCGCCGCCAAACCCGGCGCCCTTTTAGCAGCCGCTCTCGCGTCCGTCACCCCCGAAGCCGGTCGTCCCGGCGAGCTACTAAACGCCACATATCGACGCCCCACTGGGCTCAACTAATCTGCTCAACCCCTCTTGATTTGACAAAACCATCCATGGGTGGAGATCAATCAGGGATCCCAAAATGGGGAGAGGAATTCGCGTAGTCCCTAACTGGGAGTATGTGGATGCGCGTGTGTGTGTGGGTCTTCAGTAGGCTGGCGTAAAAGGGTGTGTGTGTGTGTGCGTGTGTGTGTGTGAGTGTTCGCAAGCGTGAGCGCGCTATTCAATTTGGCCTCGTAAGCGCTGCCCCCTCGGCTCGTCCCTGCAATTTGCCCACACGCGCGCGCCTCGAATGAAAAGCCCAGAGGCTTGTGTGGTGTGTGTGGGTAATTTTGTGTGTGTGGGTGTGTGTGTTAGGGAAGAGTGGGGTGGGGAGGGCGGACGGCCGCCTCCTCGCGACGCCGACATAAGTTACAAGCGAAAATTTTAATTAGCAGGGCGGCACGGCGGGCGATAATTCACTGCCTCTTTTGTCCGTCTGCTTGTTTGTCATTGCGCCGCTCTATTCATTGGGTTTGGCATCTGCACGCCCCGCGAGGAGAGAGGGAGAGAGAGGTGGCAACGTATCCAGCATTTATGCTCCAGGGAATAAGGGGAGGAAAACTTGGGCCGTACACTCCTCACGCTGGTATTTAGAGACCCCCGGACTGATTAGCGGTTGTTATAACATCGATTGTGCTCGAGTGTTCTTTATCTGCAAATCTTTTAAACTGTGTTTACTCGGCCTCGCTGCTTTTTTTCCTTCGTAATTCCAATGCACTGCGTTGATTTTTTTTTCTCCTCTTATAAAAATAACAGGTTCTCATGAATAATAAAAACCAAACTTTTTTTAAATATAGAGGCTCCTTCTTCACAAAAGAACCATATGTGTCATCTCCAGACGCCTGTTCCTGTGCTGCTTCTGTAATCCCCTTTGAACGTTTGCTTTCCATCCCCTCTAACTTGACTGGAATTGACAGAAATTCGGGCCCCAAATGAAATTAAGCCTTATCAGCCTGCCGTCTTCCCGCAAGCTGCTGCCCGCCCGTGACAAAAGCCACTGGCAGATTTTACAGCCCGAAAAAAGAAAGAGCATCTAGCCCTCTCTACATATTTTAAAAACATACACACGGGGAAAACGGCAGGCCTGAACCGTCACCTTCTTCTTGCATCGGCCGTAAAAAGTGAGGCGTTCATAAAATATTCTCCGAAACCGGGTGTCATGTCGGCAGGAAGTAATCAAGCCTATAAATATTTCACCCCGCCGAGTGCATTATCCCTCACGCTGGCCCGTCTGGAGCGTGCATCCTTCTCGTGCTGCCGTTCATCTTTTATTTACCTCGGGGCCTGTTTACCGAGGGTTCCCCCCGCCTCCTTCCTCCTTTCTCTTGCATGCTTCTAAAAGCTTCTGTTGATGTCATCGGCAGCTACGAGTGTGAAGGAGAGGTTGTGAGGGACGATAATTAGTGAAACCCCCTGCCAAGTTCTGCCACAAACACACACACACCTATCGTCCCCACCCAGGCCGCTGTTAATGTCCTTCTCCACCTCCCAATCTGGACGAGCAACACCAGAAGGCTGAGTGATGACTTGTGCCACGTCCCTGAAGCGAGCCGAAAAAGCCCCGGGCCACCCTCCTCTCCCCGCACCGCCTCTCATTGTCTTCCCCCGTGTACGCGGACATGCTAGCAGGCTTGTTAGCGACCCTTACCACTCCCCGAGCGCAAACTGTTGCCATCTGGCCTTGTTGCCTCTTAACCTTGGCTACTTTGTCTTCCGGTGGATGCAGCACTTTGAATTTATCGGTCAGAGCTGAGAACTTTATGCTCCAATGATCACAGACGATCCCGTCGCCGGCGCACCAGTTTTCCCTCCTTGGACCACTTGTGTTATGTCCTGACCCCTAAAACCTGGGAGCATCTAATAAGAGCTGTAGTTTTGGACATGCTCTGACCCAGTCACCTAGTCGTCTTGTCAAAGTGGCAAAGTGGTAACGGTTAGGGTGCTCACCCCGTGATCAGAAGGTCGCAGGTTTGAATCCAGGACTGGTAAAGTTACCACTGAGGTACTCATGAGCAAGGTACGGTCCCCAAGCACTGCTCCTCGGGCACTGCCTGCGTTAGCTGCCCACTGCTCTCTCACGGATGGGTCAAATGCAGAGGTCACATTTGGTTGTGGTG
>JAVGVS010001348.1:0-23830 GCA_032718565.1 Distichodus sexfasciatus
ATCCAACCCCCCTAACCTCTCCCTCAAATCTGCCAAACCTCTCCCTCAACCCCCCAAAAACCTCAAAACAGAACTTACCCAATTTCATTCAAACCCACTGAGTCTCTTCCTGAAAACCTCCCTCTCGGAAGCCCTCACAAACCCTGACACCAAACATACACAAAACCTTCCCCAAACCTGCCAATGCCTCCAACCCAAAACTTTCCCAAATCTCTCCAGCCCCCAAACCCCTTCAGACTCCCCAAACTCCCACCACAAACCCCCTAAACTCCCCAAATGCATCAGCTCTCCCTTAAGACCCCCTAAACTTCCCCAAACCCCAGGGTCTTCACCACCAAATTCCCCCAAACTTCACCACACCACATTAATGTCCCCAAACCTCCAACCCATACGAAACCCTCACTAAAGTCCCTAACCTTCCTTTTACTACCCTGAAACCTTCACATACCCACGCCCAAATTTTCCCAAAGTTCCATCTCAAATCTCCTCAACTCCTCCGAAACCCTGCAAACTGCTCCAAAAGCCCCCAAACCTCTCTCTCAAGCCCCCCCCCCAACCTCCCAAATCTTGGTGCAGGATCCGCAGAGGCCACTGGTTAATCACTGCAAAGCCGTGACCATTGTTCCACATCATACACCTGAATCCATCTGAATCCACAAGAGCCAATCGGGAAGGAAACCCGGGCTTGAGTTCGGAGAGAAGGTGGAGATAAGGAAAGAGAAAGGAAGAACTAAAGAAAGGCTGTTGCTCATTAGAAAGAAAATTAATTAGAAAGCAGACACAGAGAGATGAAGCAAAAAGGATCTCTTTCACTACACACTTTATTCCCAAGAAAGGAAAACCCAAACAGTAGAGAGACCTGGCATGACGCTGCAAACTTTTCAAGACAAAACAGATTTCAGGGCCTGATTCTATTATCAAATGTAATTCCCCTGTTTTGCTGTCATTTTCCAAGTTTTCCAATTTTTGTCAGGAATCCTGACACACCGTCCTAGTTCGCATTCTTTTACAGCCTCATTGGCAGACCCGGAGCCACGTCGACTCGCCGACTAGCCATTGATCAAACAGAGGATCTGAATTACAAATCCGACATTCCTGCCGGCCGGTGCCTGTCTGCCTTAAATCTCACCGCGGAGCGACGTTAGCCGACGGTGGTTATTCCTCATTGCCCTGTCGCCGCGGTAACTTGTGTCACGGTGCTTCCACAGAAGCGAGGAGGATTGTTATGAATGCTAGCACCCCGTCAGAGCTGGACACCTCACTATCTGGGCAACTGCCAATACTGTCATGTTTTATACTCGTCCTCTTTTGGCCCCCGGAGCACTGGTGCAATGGGAGTCGATGGCGAAAGGAAGCGGCGACCCGAAGGCGCACTTATCATCTGGTTGTAGAGAATGAGGGATGAAAGGAGTCTACACCAAGCAAAAAACTCATCATGTCCTAGATGCTAATTGTGTTTATCTCCAGCACTACCTCCATTTGTTCCCTGAGCAAGACCTTTACCAGTCCGGGATTCAAACCAGTGACCTTCCAATCACTGGACGAATGCCCTAACCCTTGTGCTACCAACTGTTCTTGCCTTGTTTGACCCTAACAACCTGCTGGACAATGGCGGTCACCAACAAAACCATCTTTTAGCATGACCAGTCAGTCCAGTCTACAAAACAACAAGCTGCCATGAGAACCAATGCAGGAAATGACAGTGCCGCTTCAAAAAAGACGTCCAACAAAAAGTTTAGCCTTAACAAGAAAAGGAATCACATTTCTCCTTAATGGGGACACTCCCTTGTGGGGAAAACAATTTTAGACACATTGACACAGTTTAAAGCATTTACAGACTGGCTTATTAACCGCAACCTCTATTCACTAACTTCAATTATAGTCTAGAGTTGGCACGGTGGCGCAGTGGTTAGCACTGCCGCCTCACAGTGAGAAGGTCCTGGGTTCGATCCCAGGTTTGCCACAGGGTTTGCTTGCTTTCCCCCTCCAGGTGCACCGGTTTCCTCTCAAAGTCCAAAAGCATGCAGTATAGGTTAATTGGTGACTCTAAATTGACTCCATAAGGTGGACTGTGGAAACTGTGGAAGGAGTTAAGTGTTACACAGTGGTCATAATTAGAAAAATACAGTTTAGTATTTCTTTTGAGTAAAGGTGTTATTAAGTGAATGATTATTTGTCATTGTGAACACACCACAGCACAGCACACAGTGCACCAAAACCAAATGTGACCTCTGCATTTGACCCATCTGTGAAGGACCAGTGGGCAGCTAACAAGCACCCGGGGAGCAGTGCTTGGGGAGACTACCTTGCTCGTCAGTACCTCAGTGGTAATGTTACCAGCCCTGGATTCGAACCTGCGACCTTCTGACCATGGGGCAAACACCCTACCGTTACGCCACCAACTGCCCCAAATCACTGTCAATCACTGTTGCAGCAAAATAAAATGCTGTGGTCAGTTTCTGGTCTGTTAGTCATTAGCAGTAACTAAATATTTACTCAGAGCCACTCATTCTTTGCCTCACAAACCTTTCGGCTATATTAATGTCGCTCGCATCCCCCTTGACAAAACCCTCCTGTCGCTCTCTGCCAGCTTTATTTCACCTCGCCTCCTGGCTCTACTTCATTTACAGCAAGACTCTTATTTGTCCCATAAATCCGGCTCGGCAGCTAAAGGCCTCTCGTCTGAGACGGGGGCCGGAGTCACGACTCGTGAGGTACATTCTCTTCTTTTTGTTTTGCCTGCAAGTACTTTGTGTTGTATTTAACTCCCGTTGGGGGGCGCTATGTGTTTCCAAGCATGGCACTTTGACTAATGAGACTCTGATGATAGTGGTCGATCGCCCGGGTCTTTCCCATTGCGTCTCCTTTAGGGACTCAGGAAGGGGTGCAAACAGTGACCGATTGGTAGCTTCATCGAATTTCTTGAGGTCTATCAATTAAGTCGTAATTGTCACAGACTGCATTGATAAATCTTGGGAAATGAGATTTTATCAAGCCTTGATTGCAACAAGGAAGCCTCCTGCCCATGGAAGGCTTTTTCCTCCCGTTCTCTTCACAAAAAAAAACGTACTAAAATAGTCCAAAATGACATCAGCGAACGCAACGAATCGTTCTGCCGGAGGGACAATTTCATTTGGCTCAATTTACTTCCCGTCTTGTCGTCTCGCCCGGGCCTGCTTAGGGGGTAAATGAAGAGGACTAGGTGGACTGCACTCATGCTGAGGTGACGGGGGTTTGTTCCCAGCATGCCTCTCGATGTTTGTCCAAGCGTCACGTCTGCTTGCTCGGACCCGAGGCGCCGGGGGGTCCCCGTGAACGCTGGAGAGACAGCGCTGGACCAATTTGAGTTGAGGATTCGAGACTGAGACGAAACGAGGTCCACACTAAGCATGTTCAACCTAATCATCAACAGGTTTGGTGTGGTAGAGAGATGGAACAAAAAACCATTAGGGAAAGATCCAACAGATCCACCTACCACTTTAAAAACCCAATCGAAGCCCATCAGAATCATTGGTGCCCAAACGTAGTGTAATGGGAAGTACTTAATGGAACCCACTAGGTACTACTGCATGTAAATCCCAAATTAGACCTGTCTGATGGTAAGGACGTAAGGAATTTCCATTAGGAGCCACTTTGGAGTCTGTCCAACATTTTTCCTTGTGGTTTATAATGATATTCTTTCTTCCGCAGAGAAGGTTAATATTCTTGGCATTATGAAAAGCTGGTCTGTCAAAGCGTTTTTATTATTATTATTTTTTGCAACTACAGATTTATCTTTCTGAAATAAAAATGGCCACGTCTCTCCACTCTCCAAACCACTCTATTGTTAAAGAGAATAACAAAGTGTGCGCTGCTGCCATGAGATAGGGTTTGTTTATGAGGAAAACGTTGTAGGGAGAATATTAAAGACGAGCGGCCGGCGACGGAGGACTCGCCAAGCTGACATTTGAGTTTGATGAATACGTGCGCCGCTGCGAGCCCGGGCCTCCAATCCGAATCGGCGGATAATTATGATAATGCTGCTCCGGCGAGGAACCGCAAAAGCCTACAGCAAGGAAATTACACCGCCGTGAAATAATTAAACTCCACTCCTTTAATTTCAAGAACTGTTTTCGCTCCCACTACCCTTCCACCTCCTTCCAACTCCTGCAACCATATATAAGGCCCCGCAACCCAAGAAAAGGCCACTTCGCTGGGTTTTAGGGAACGTCTACTTTCTATGGAAGTTGAAGGATTTTGAGACAAACAGAGAGAGCAACAAAACCCAAACTTTGATGAAAATATTTGACATCAGCAAGAGACCCTCCAGGATTTCCCGATGTTGTGATCGCAACTATTAGCACAAATTCAGCCAGTCCCCATGAATTCATTACTACTGTACAATTTTGCCCAATTACCACAACTTTTCCGCAATTTTTAATCAATCATTGTCGTTTCCCGCAAAATGTCGAGCCCCAAAGCATTCAGAACTCACGTCCTTGTTAAGTTTAGAAGATGCAGGAAACGTGTAATAAAAATGCCTCACATTTACCTTCAAAAACAACTAAATGATTAATGATTAATAAAAATAATAGTGCTTTTGTTTCCCTGTGTAATGCTTTTATTTCGTTCATTTTAATTCGTTGTTAAAGAATCATTATAAAATGGGCGGCACGGTGGCGCAGAGGTTAGCGCTGCTGCCTCACAGCAAGAAGGTCCCGGGTTTGAGCCGCGGGTCGGCCGTTGAGCTTTTTGCAGGAGCTTTTTCTCTCCATGTTCGTGTGGATTTCCTCCAGGTGCTCCAGCTTATTCCCACTGTCCAAAAGCATGACTGATAATGAAATCGTAAATTTTTCTGCAACTTTGAATAGCTCTCGCAACTTCATTGCAACAAAACGTCTAAAAACACTGCAACTTTCATCACAAGTTTTGAGAAAAGCTGCTGCAAAATCAGGCATTTTACGGTGCAACAATCTCAAAAACGGCCCGTGATATCCTGGAGGGACAGAAACAACCCAAACTGTGTTGTTAATATTCTTTTATTTTAGCTTTTCCCAAAACGTCTTGCTATAAAGTTGTAATAACGCTGTAATAACACTTTTTGTAACGCGATTTTCAAACCCTTCAAGTTTACCAAAATCACATTTGCTGAAACACATTTGACATATTTTGCAGCTTGTTTCTTTGAACAGCATAATATGGACAATCATTTTGTGTTCGTTCCAATCCAACTTTTACCTTAACATGAGTCTGTAATTTTTAATTCTCTTTTTATTTTTATCATTATTATTCAGTAAATACTAATACTAACAGCATTCAAAACCATTGTTTCACTCTTTCAGGAAAAACTAAATGTGGCAGTTGGTCATGTAACTCTTACATGACTGGAAGGTCACCAGTTCAAGTTCTAGACCTGTAAAGACCACTGAGGTACTCATGAGTAAAGTACCGTCCCCAAGCGCTGCTGGTAGAGCTCCTCTCATCCATCCAGACACTGACGGGATTGTGGTGACGGCGTATAAAATCACATTAGCGCTCCTTAACCTCCTCCCGAAATGGAGTCGTCTGCTGTGAGGGATTATGAGAAGATGCAAAGTGGCATGTTGCCTAAACCCAAACGTTAACCCACATCCAGGCTGGCGAGCGCTGGTTTTGATTGACAGCGCCCAAGATAGCGCCAGCTCGTAAAAATGCCAAGGCCATTCCCGAAAATAAGCGCCGGGCGTCCTTAAAAGTTTGGCTTGTCTTTGTTTTGAAGTCAAATTATTTTTGAATCTCAGTGGCAGATAATTGAAATACGGCAAGGCTGAAATGGAAGTTTGTTAGACGAGGCTCTTTAAGAGAGAGATAAACAGCGAGAGTCGCTCGTAGTTGTTGGTATTCAGTTCAGGTAGCGACTCGTGATGGAGCTCAGTTATTAGCATGCTAGCTGCGAATCGCACGGCCGATCCGCCAGACCCCCTCAACGCTCAGCGAGGTCCCCGGGGGCCCGACCGCGTTGAACGAATGAACGAGCCAACCGGGAGAAACGGCTGAAAAACCCCCCCTTGGCCAGCACGGACGTGACGCCAGGCTCGCCACGGGGAAAAAGCGCTGGCTGCTGTGCCAGGTTTTTTGGAGAATGAAATGTGAGCAAATGCAAAGATGTGGTCTCGTCTTGTTCATTTTAAAAGACAGCGTGTTGTAAGACAGTAGTTACATAATAATAACTACATTTGTAACAGCAAAATATGATTTTCAACCACTTCACGTTTACCAAAATCCCTTTTGGCAACAGAAACTAGAGATTTCACGGCTTAATGACACAAATGTGTTCACAATCACAAATAATCACTTACAAAAGTAGTGTCACTTACACAACCATAGAAGTGTTTACTGCCTTAGAGTTGTGTATGTTTTTTACTTTTAGCTTATAGTTTTATTTTAATATGATTTCATCAAATATTCATTATCTGAACTGCTTAATCCCATTTAGGGCCAATAGAACCGGAGTCCATCCCGGAACTTCCATCACAATTTGTCATTGTGAACACACCACAGCACAGCACACAGTGCACCACAACCAAATGTGACCTCTGCATTTGACCCATCCAGGGAGCAGTGGGCAGCTAACAAGCGCCCGGGGAGCAGTGCTTGGGGACGGTAGCTTGCTCATGAGTACCTCAGTGGTAACTTTACCGGCCCTGGATTCGAACCCATTACGCTACCAATTGCCCCGTCACAAAGAGCAAACCAACCCTGGGCGGACGCCAACACACTCCAGGGCAGACACCTCCCCCCCCCCACAAACACACTCAAATATTATAACTGAGGTTTGCTTATGCGGCAGATGAAAAAATTTAATAATTTTCCCTCAACGTTTTCTTTCTTTTCTGGGATGTGAAGAAACTGTGTAAGAAATAAATCTGGACGATTGTCACACTGAGCTTTTACTGGAATTGGAATTTTGCTGTGGGGAGAGGGTTGGTTTTGAGTTTTTAAATTTGAAAAAGGAATGAACGAATAGTTTTAAAATCAATTTCTTTTTAATGCGTTATTGCTGCACCTCCTCACGTTGTGATTTTTATTATTTAATCCCCAGAAATGAGTTTTTTTGCCTCGTTCGACAAGGTTGGCTGATAATTTACAAGAAATTTACAAAGTTACAAAGCCGAGTGGCAACGTTGAGTGAAGCTGTTGCTTTGACACATTTTTTTTTCATGATAAAATGAATAAAAATCTATATTTTCAGTTTTCTCGACGTCCTGCCGGGTTTCAGTACGTGTGGAACGCTGGACGAGGAAGAGGACGAGGACGAGGTGGGAGTTGGGCTGATTTTGATTGCGAACCGAGGATGAAGAGGAGGAGGAGGAGGAGGGAGGAGACGGACATCACGCTGTTTTCGGTTCTCCCTCCTCCATCTCTCGCTGCAGCGTTCATCGTCTGAACCGTTGCTCGGTCACGAACCGAACCGGTGGGACTCCGAGTCGCAACAACAACCACCACAACAACAGCAGCACCAGCAGCAGAATGAAAAATGTCAAATATTACAAATTATTCCATCATATATTCATGTTAACGTTTACTTCAACTTAAGATTAGTAGAGGTTAGGATGCTCGCCTCTGAAGCAAGAGGTTCGTGGTGGGTTCGAATCCTACCTCCAGCACTACCATCATTAAGTTCCTGAACATGACCCTTAACCCCAAGTTGCTGCAGGGAGACGGCCCCTGGCAGGAGGAATTCTGGATCTTCAAAATATCACAAATGTTCATTCAAGGTTCTTTATTTTTCACGTGCATCGTTATACGAGTACAACACAGTAAAAATGTATCCTGAGCTGCTCTTTCTTCGACTCTGCAAGCACAGAAAATGGTTTTTAACACAATAGAAGTTAAAAAGATATAAAAGATATATTTTAAAAGTTAAGGTCTGGTTTCTTGCTCATGGATTAAGCCTATAGTCTTGGACTAAATTTCAATACCAATGGAGATTCACCGCTGAACCTGGGCCAATTTCCCATTCGAGGATTAAGACCAGCACACAGTGCACCACAATCACGTGACCACTACGTTTGACCCATTCGTGAAGGAGCAGTGGGCAGCTGACACGGGCAGTGACCGGATAGCAGTGCTTGGGAGCGGTACCTTGTTCATGAGTACCTCAGTGGTACTTTTATCAGGCCGGGACCTGAAGCGGTAACCTTGTGATCACGGGACAAATGCTCTAACCGTCTGTCCCGAAAGAACAACGCCCAAGACAGAGCTGAAAATAATGAGATGAAATAATGAAGGTGTGCAGTTAGATTTTACTTGAAACTTTAAGACAGGATTTAAACTCAGACTTGAAGGCAGACGGTAGAGGGAAAGTTTGAAGTTAGTCCTAAACATTTTCATCTCCATGAACTGACTTAAAAACCTAAGCTGTGAGATTGAAGGGCTGTAAAAATAAGAGTTTGTTTAACAGCGTCCGAGTCTGGACTGAAGCGATTTCGACCGGTTTTCGTTAAAACCCGAAACCGGCTCCTCCCGGCCTGAACTCGGCCTTAATCAAATGTTTTCTGTGGCGGCTCTAATCAGTTTGATTGAAAAGGAATATGAGGGTTTGAGGTGAGGGTCTGATTTAGGTCTGATTTGGGGATGCTCGGCGGGATGCGGGGCACAATCAACCAGCTGGAGGTGTGCATGCGTGTGTGTGTGTGTGTGTGGACTTCATCAGGGTTCTACCCGCTGTGCCATCGATCGTCAATCAGCGTGTTGCCGTTCCAAAGCCCGGACTACAGGTCTCAACAAACTCCTCGCCTTTCTCCTGGAAAATAAATCCCATTTACTCCCTCTACAGTTACATTTACGGGGATTAGGTTTGTAGCGGAGGAAAAATGCAGAAGTATTTTTGACTTCACGATATCAGAGAATGTCTTCATTATTTTTGTCCTAAATTTACTACTTTTGTCTCATATCAGACATACATTTCTGACTAATATGTCAAACGTTATTTCTCTCAACAAATTTAGGACTTTACAATGTAAAATTTATTTTCTCACAAAATTTATGAATCAAAATATCCATTGTTGGTATATCATATGCCAGACATGCATGATATATATAGATTTTTCCAGACGCATCAGAGCTACTCCTTTATGTATGTATTTAATGTGAAAATTCCAAGACAAAGACTTGTGTCCTGGGTTCGATCCCAGGATTGGGCGTAGGGCCTTCCTGAGTGGAGTTTGCACGCTCTCCCCGTGTTCGTACGGGTTTCCTCTGTTTCCTCCCACAGTCCAAAAGCCTGCACTGTAGGTTGGTTGGCGACTCTAAATTGTCTCTCTAAGGTCTGACTGAGTGAGTGTGTTGGGACTAAAAATGGCCCTGGATTTTCTCCCAAATACGCCCACCAACTGGACTTTCAGGTCTCCATATTGATCTTATATTAGCGCCCCCTGTTGTTGTTTGTCAAAATTAATTTTCCACTCCCAAGACAGAGGTAAACGTGACGCGTGGACACTCCCGATTAATCATGCCGTCCCTGCACCGGCCCAAAATTTGCATCAACCCCCACCCCAGTGCTGGCGCCCATCCAGGGTTAGTTCCCGCCTTGTGACCAGAGTTCCGGGATAGACCCGGGCCCCCGCGACCCCGACTGGGGTTAAGATGTTCAGATAATGAATGAGTTCCTGCAAATGTGTCTTCTGTTTCGAGAAACCGGTCCAACGTGACAGGAGGAAGTTAGCGTCTTTCCGAAAAGCATGGGTTTAACTCGAGTAAAGTCCACTGGAGAACTCGTCGTTTTTTTGCAGTGTGGGAGTGGGCAAAAAATAACCGCGGTGCAGGAGATAAAAGGCAGGAACCTGCTTTGTCGCTCTTCGTATATTTCTGTCTGGAGGTCAGAAGTTTCCCTTTTCAAAACAAATAAAAAGACGCCTGACCCACAACCTGGTAGCTGGAGGGAAAAAAATGAAATAAATAAAACAGGCCCGGGCCGGTTGCATGGTGTGTATGTGTGGGTTTGGGTCAAAGCTCAGCCTCGTGGTCCGAAAGTGAGTTCTGGAAACATGCTCGTAATCCGATTTGACTCATGTGTCGGTGAGAGACGCTTTCCGAATCCCCTGCAGCCGGAGGCAGGAAGGAACAACAAGAAAATAAATTTAAAAACTTAAAAAGAAAATCAACAAAGTGGTTAACAGATTGTCCATCACAACGTAAACGCGAAGCTGCAAAACCTTGTGAAATAACAACAAAAATGATGATTTTGTCAAGAAGAAATTCTCAAAACACACCTCAATTTTCCGTATTTAAAATTTGTTCGAGCTGCGCTCGTGTGTGAGTGACAACAAGGCTTCAGAAAGCCGAGAGCAAACAGCAGAGAAGTGACGGCAGTGCAGCCACAATGGCGCACCTTGTAGTTAGGGATGAGACGATTAACCGTTTTTATGATTAACTGCGATTTAAAACATAACGGTTAATTAATCGTGAAAGCTCCTCTACACCGTGATTATGAGGACATTCTTTAAAAACGCACTTTACGCCGGTCGCCGGGACCTTACACCGAGTGGCGCAACTCGCACGGAAATAAAATAACGTTACGCCAGCAGCGCACACGTGAGGCTGCTACAGTTGCTGCAGTTGTTATGGCTGCACCGCTTCTTATGTGACTGCGGCAAATAAGGGACCAGAGACGACTGTAGATTTATTTCCTCTGAAAAAGTCACCAGTGTGGCATTGAAGACGGATTTTCCCATTTTTCTGCACTGGTGGTGCCTATTTTTAATACAGATCCTATGAGCGGCAGCGTTCAGAGCAGTAAGCGCCTTCAGCGGGGAAATAATACGCAGGTGGAGACGTTTTTTACTCAGCGTTCAGAAGTCTTAGAACAGCGTTGCGTTCGTCAATGTCTCTTCTCTCTTGCTAACCAATCAAAATCGAGGAAGAGGCCGGACATGCAGAGTCAGGAACTCACTTATGTCGGTTTAAGTACCGAGCTCAAAGGAACACGTTGCAATAGGAACGAACGCGGAGGTGCCTGATGATGCTTTTCGTAACTTAGCATCAATAAGCGCTGAAAGAAGCACTGTGAGGTTTTGAAGCAGCACAGAGCTGCCCTGTTTGTGAACTTATGTGAAGAATAAATCATTCGGTACGCTGATGAAAATTTCTACAGGCGCATTATGGACCTCAGCGGTTTCCAAACCCTGGCTACAGCCCTGTCTGAAGTGAGGTTCTGACCGCTCTCAGCACAAAAAAACACGTTGTTCCTGTGATTTTTTTATATATTGTTACTTTGGTAAAATTAATTAATGCACATTATAATAATCGTGAAACCGTGATTATTTCTCAGACAATAATCGGACTATCAAAATCGTCACACCCCTACTTGTAACTAACTTGTAATTAATATTGATGACGGTCAAAATTAAATACCGATAAGCAGCAAAATGCCTGATATCAGCCCCGGATAATCGGTCGACCCTTACGTTTTACAGAAAGTAAAAATCTCTGTGATCTTTACTGACGTTGTTCGTGATGATTACAGACGTGGCGCATTCGGATGGGACGAAAATCACTGAGAAACTCTGCTAATAATTCCTTTAACCCCACGTCCTCATGTAAAACTTATCCCGTCCAAAAAGCACTGAAGACCCGATCATTTACGAGCAGGTTTTGAGATTCATCAAAGTTTTCTTTTTGGAGATTTGTTCTCGGCTAAAGGCAATACTACACTTGCTGTTCTTCAAGTCTACAGTTCTACAGGTGTCCTCTTAAAACCCAATTTAAGGAAAACTTTTGGCGAATGAGGCCCATAGACCTATAGACTGTGATGAAATATATATTTGTTCCCTTCAGTTCAGAATTGCCCTTTTGTCTTTCGCCGCTGTTTGCAGAGCAACACCCAGTCGGCTGCGAGCCGGAGCTCCAACAGTCGGCCTCGTTGCCAGTCGGATCACGCTTTCCCGGAGGCCCCTCGGCGTGATCCGCCTGTTCATTACTCCCGACAGGCCCCGGGGTTGTCGGCCTATTAGGGAGAATTACGCTGCCTCCTGTGTGACATCGGCCACGCTCCCGCACTGCTACTGCTACTGCGTCAACCAACGACGGCGGTTAATCCGAGCGGAACCGAGGCGGGATCTCCTCCGGGGCTTCCCTTTAATCCCGCCGAATAGACAGGCGGAGCAGAATTTCACATCGCGGCAGCGGCGGCGGATTGCCAACGCTGGAAAAGTGTGTACTCCGATTCTGAAGGAGTGTGTGTGTTTTGAAGTGTATACGTCCTCTACCCAGTCAGATCTCGAGAACCACGGCTCTTGAGAGCGTCTCAAGCGCGGTTGAGCACCAGATGTGGCCAGTACGACTTGACCCGGACCGCGTTTAAGTCACGACTAAATGGAAATCTAGCTAGCTATAGAACACTGGTCTTTGTAGGAGTTTAAATTTCTGCATCTTCATCAATTCAAAAACACTGGAGCAATTTCCCAGTCGAGGATTAACTCTAGTCCTAGTCTAAGAGTTTAAATGGTAAATCTCCATTGGCACTAAAACTTAGTCCAAGACTAGGCTTAATCCATGAGCAAGAAACCAGACCATTGTCTCTGAAATTTCTTATACTATTGGTTTATAATGGCAGCTTAATGGACCCTGCTGGCTCTCATTATATATAAAACCATCATTACTCTATTAGAAACCATTACATCCTGATGGAAACCACTTCAAATTTCAAAATAAACATAATTTGTGACTTTAAATATTGAAAAAGAAAAAAAAATACAGACTCCTCCTGGTTTCTATAATGGACCCTAATGGGAATTAGATTGCGTTACAGAAATTTCCAGTCAGAATATTACCAGATATTATTTGTCCAAATGGAATTTTGATGCTTTTCAACAAGTAACACTCCCTCCCTTAATGGTTTCCACTAAGATTAAATCATCTTTACTGACGTGAACACTTAAAATCAATGTTTACCATCATTTTCCGTCAGAAACCAGTGTATTCCTGGCCAGTAGGAGGCGCTGTTAGACCAGTTTTGTGTAGTTTCTCACTTTTCATAAGAAGCATTTATCATGAAAGTAATATTAACAATAAATATCCTGTTTTTAATTCCATTCCGACAACTCCGGTGTTCCCTTATTTCCAGACGTCGTCCCTTGACAGCACGGTCGGGATCGTTCCAGAACGACATTTCCGCAGGCTCTGGCGTTCCCGCGTCGGTCGTGGTAAAAGCAGCCAAGGGCGCCGAGGACTGCGGTGACGATAGATAGCAGCTCGGCGCTAACCGAATTTCGAACCACTCTCCCGTCTCAACAGCTGCTTACGTCAGTAAAGCGATTACGGCCGTGTTGTTGGTGTTTTTTTTGGGGGGGTGGGGGAGGAAGCCCCCATTTAACGACATTAAAGAAATTAAGGATGAATGCCGATCGGTCTGTATGACGACAAAGTGGGATAACTTTGAGGACGTAGCGAGAAAAAGTGTTTGGCCGTAAAACGGAAGACTGGGAGAGATCTGAAAGAGTTCTGTCCATGTTTTTTTTGGTAGCATGCCGGTCGGGGCGTTCACCCCGTGTGATCGTGAAGATCCGAATCCTGGACAGGTAAAGGTACCACTGAGGTACTCATAAGCAGGGTACCGTCCCCAAGCACTGCTCCCCATGAGCACTGTCAAAAAAGCTGCCCACTGCTCCTTCGTGGAGGGGTCAAATGCAGAGCTCATATTTGGTTGCGATGCTCTGTGTGCTCGGCTGTGCTGTGTTCACAATGTCAAAATAATGTCACTTTTAGGAGAAATTAAGAAAGAACGTTGCAACCTGAGGACAATACATTTGAGGACGTCCTAAGAAAAAGTGTCCGGGCATGAAAAGTCAGGCTGGAATAAATATTTAAAACGAGAGATTTGAAAGAGTACTGGTCATTTTTTGGGGGGAAGGTGGTGTGTTCCTTATTATGTGTCATGCCACCATTAAAGTCCCCATGTGGCAGTGGGAAAGCAGCCGTTTTAAGCCCAAATAAGAAGGGATGGCGTACGGTTTAGGTAACAATACTGAGTAAGATGACTTACAGATTTGAACAAGCTCCAGTCGTTTGATTTCAGCGTGGAGCGATTGGTTTAAATTAAAAGCAAATTGAGGGCAAACGTCGCACGGTTGAGGTGAACTTGTGGTGGAAAAAATCTGGAGAAAAAGGAAGACTGGATGTACTGTGTAGAAAAAGAGAAATTTGAAAGAGTTCCGGTCTTTTTCCGTCCGTGTGTATATGTGTGTGTGTGTGTGTATGTCTGCATGTCTAGCCCGAGCTATCCTGGGAAACACTGCTCGTTCCGGGGTACAGTCGGAGGCTGGGCTTTGTAGCCTGCTGTCAGGACGGCGTAGTGAAGCTACAAAGCAGCACTAGAGCTTTTCATAAAACATTTAGCTGGCTGCGGATTCCGGGAACTGTTTGGGGTTTCTGGGTGTTGAGCGAGTTGAGTTGGGGCTGGTGGTGGTGGGGGGGGGGGGTTAAATATAAAAAAAGTGGGGGTAAGGCGAAAGATTATGCGCCGCAATGGTGCGCCGAAAACATCTCGAATCAAAGGGCCAAACATGCTGTAGCAGGAGTCGTAGCATTCGTAGTGGGGCGCGTTAGCGACGGTGCCTCAAACGCTAAGCTTCTGTTATTCATTCCCCAGCAGTCCGGAGCGAATCGGTAATGACGACTTGCCCTGTCCGAAACACTTCCCGTCCGAGGTGAGCGCTGACCGCTAGCGGAATACTTAAAGCACAATCAGGGACGTTGCCATTCCCGGTCCTCGGGGGAGCCAATTAGGTGTATTTATCAGGTTTCGTTATGGAAAAAAACGAGGCAGCGCGATGGTGGCACTTCCCTTCTCCTGCTCCTCCTCCTCTTCCTCTTCCTCCTCCACCCCTTCACCCTCCGCTTCCCTTTCATCCAAACCTCAGCTTGTGACCTGACTCGGTGCATTCGTTATCTCGCCCAACCCATTCAGGCGGGTGAGGTGGAGTTTCGGGGGAGGGGATGGCGCGGTCCTAAACGGAGGGGTGGGACGCGGCGGTTCCAATTAGCTCAACTGTTAGCGGTGCCACACTCTGGGAGGTGATACGGGGGCAGTTCGTGATGAGAAGGAACGTCTGATTACGCATTTCCCAAAAGTTGATAAGAATGGGATCCTGCTCCAATGAGTTAAAACTTTTAAAGAAAGCGAAGTAGAAAAGTGACGCATCAAGGGTGTGTCATGCCACCATTATAGTTCCCATGTGGCAGGGGAAAGCAGCCGTTCCTAAGCAGGACGTTGGCGTGAGAATTTCACAGAACAGTTCTCGAGTCACCTGGGTCACTTGCTTACACGTCTATTTTGGATCTGGACTGGTTCCTTGTACCCCTTCTGGCTCAGGTTCCATTCCTGGATTTTTTTGGCTCTGGTTATTGACTCAGTGCCAAATTTGTCTTTCAATTTCTATATAAATAATTTAACAAACAGATCTGGAATGAACACATCCTGCTGCTTCTACCATTGCACGTTTTCACTGATGTCTGACCGATGATTTACCGATACCGATAATGAGTTTATCATATTTCTGCTAAGCAGCTGTTGAACTATGATCTGCTGGATGTTAAGGAAAATGACAAAATTCAAGAACAGTCAGCTCATTACCAACTCAAATCACTCTATTCATCAGGCACTAATTCTGGGGCAGTTGGTAGTGTAATGATAAGGTGTCCGCCCCGTGATCAGAAGGTTGCTGGTTCGAATCTTGCACCAGTAAATTTACCATTTATGATAATTCAAGGTACCGTCTCCAAGCACTGCTCCCTGTTAGCCGCCAGATGCGTCAAATGCAGAGGTCACATTTGGTTGTGGTGCACTGTGTGCCGTGCTGTGGTGTGTTCACAGTGACAATCACTCACTTTCATTAAAACGACAGCTTCTCTTTCTCCAGCACCGCTCTAACGACAAAGCTGCTGATACTAACCCTAGATTTGGTCTTTTTCAGCTTGACATGCTCTAGAGATGCTGTAAACCAACTCCGGAGTTCTTGAACATATTTCAGTCGTTTCTTCCTCATCCCCCTCTTCCTCCTCCTCCTCCGTCGCCTTCTCCCCGGCCAACAGTTTGCAACACAAGGATTCGATAATGAAAAGGGAGAAGGGGGGCAGTTCTTTTACAAGAGCGTGATGACAGAATCGATAGAAACAATATATGAGGCCATTTATTACCTCGCCTCGCCGCGGCGGTGCGGCCTACACGGTTAAGGGCTTTATCGTCAGCACATTTGTCGGCCAACTTTACCCGCTCCCTCTCTGGCAATTAAAGTCAAATGGCACCTTAAACTCCTTTATATTTCTGATTTTTTTCTCAACGCAGACCGCTCGTTTTTTAAAAACAGGGGATCGGGGATGATGTTATAGGTCACTGACGGTGACGGATTGCGCTCTTGGACGTAATTTGTCGACTCATGTAACCAAACTTTACTGCTTGATGACTTCTGAACGACCTGATTCATCCAAATTTGGGCAACGTTTGTAATGGCTCGAGGACATTGCTGCTCGACTCGACTGTATCACCTGTATGATCTTACTTTTTGGGACTTTTTAGTTTTATTCATATTTTTCTGAGCATTTAGTTCGCTTACTCCCTTGGTGTGTAGTTTATTTTGATCGTTGTCTTAGTAAGCGTTGTGGTTTGTTTTATATCAGTTTATTGTTTGTAATTGTCATCACTTGTCCCTTGTTTCCTCCTGTTCTATTTAGACCCAGTCGACCCTGGGGCATGTTGTCCGTTTCTCAGCATCTTCGCCTTGTTTGCGAGTTTGTATGTGTTTTTGGAGTGTTTTTGCGCCGTCTCTCTGTAAAACTGTCCAGGGACTTGCACTATTTTTATTAATAGCTCAACTGCAATCCACTTTTATCTCATCTCTATTATTTCAGTAAAAATAATTCCCTATTTTTACACGCTACCACATCCAGGTTGTACATTCCTTCAATTTTTCCAAATAAAAAATTGAGGATTTTTAGAGTTTTTTAAGTTAATATCATGGCGAGAGTTTTATTCCAGGTTTGTGGAGTTTTTGGTGACCAAAGTCATCAGCACACTCTCACTATAAGCAGCCAACGCTGGCAGGCCGCGAGGTGTGATCGGCGCTCGACTTCTCTTCCACACGTCGTTGAAATAGACCGGCTCTCTGGCTCCGGGAAGCGAGAGAAGGATCTCGGGCTAAACGCTTTCCTGCTGTGAACGAGTTGGAAGCGGGTCAGCCAACCAAACGAGAACGCTGTGTTTAAAAAGAAAGTTGTTATTCACTTCCCTAATTAGTCTTGGATAGACCTGATTTTGTTGCCCATCAGTGTTTGATGGAGAAGTGACTTTGATGTTTTGTGTCTTTCTGGAATAATTCGAGATTTATTGAGGAAGAGTTCAATTTGAATTGGTACTTGGTACACTCAGGTTTTTACAGAAATTGCAGATTATTTTATTGACATTTATAAAATTAAACACAATAAAATACAAAATTCCTGCACAGATTGCCCTGTGATTATCCACTCAACCGCCAGAGAGCGATCTCGACTGTTCTCCTTTTAGCTAAGGTTCTTTGGTTTTGTTTGTTTTGTCATCACTTTTAAAACTTCACTTCTGCCTCCCGTTTGGTAAAAAATAGCTAAAATAAAAGCACCAACCTAAATTTAACTTTCCTTCCACAGCAGAACTGGAAAATATCAGTCCACTAGCAGATGCATGTCCTTCAGATTCGAAACATCTCGTGGTCTCGTGTTTTACACTTAATTGCTGGGAACCAGTTGAACTGACAGACATGCAGTAATTAGACAAGTCTCTAATGCTGTCATTTTAACAAAATTAGTTTGAAAAAACGTTCCAATGATCCATGATTACAGTAAAGTGGGAAAGTTAACAGGTAAAAGAAGGTGTCCACTCTTTTGTCTGGGACCAGGTTGTCCGATTTGCTGCCAATAATTTTTCCACACATCTCATCAAGCCAACTGGTGTCAGTAATCACAACATTTGACCAAAAGCAACCTAGAGAAAATTTGCCCAAAAATCGAAACGTCAACTGCAACACCCAACAAAGCCCACAAGCCAACGTGTCAGGACTTTGCTACAGCAAAATTGACCTTCCATACCCCAAAAATTGTCTTAAAGCGAGGTTACAGACTTCTTACAAATCTCCTTCCCCACATCGCACCTTCCAGTCACTCCGGGGAATAGCTTGCGTTCGCCCACATGGGAAAACACAAACCATAAAATTCCCAATTTTGGGAAAAGGCTGGTTCCCTCCCGAGTTTGTCCCTTCCAGTCGTCGCTGTCGCTGCCATCGGCGACGTCCACAGCTACTGGGCTTCAGTAATTGCCTGTCAGACCTGTCAACTCGCCTTTTGTCTTGTCCCCTTGACACACAACACGGGGAAACAAGAATTACTCGCCGTTTCTGCACAGAAACTTGGCTTACGACTCTGCCGTACGACGACGTTCCGAGGACTTGTTAAGAAAATACAAATAACTAGAAACAAAAGTCTTGGCAACGTCATCGAGAGTCTAAACGAGCCACATCTGTTTTGTGGAGGCGTACGATTTTTGTTACAAAGTTTGTCAAGGGACGTTTCTGGTCAACGCTTTTGGTTCGCTGGAATTTGTTGTAATACGGTGGCACGTGGCCATATATCAGCTTTATGGATAAACACTTCAGCCACGAAATCATAATTGCAAATGTGGCGAAGTGGGGGGAGGAGGAAAAGAAAAGCTTTCAGTGCCCTTTTCGCATGCATCCGTCGCCTTCGCATCCGTCTCTTCGCCGTGATGGAGAGAGAGTCGGTCCGGAGACGGCGGGTACCGTAATGCTGCCATTAGCTTGTCACAGCAATACGTTCAGGTGCCTGATGAGTGGATGTCAAATCAAGGACAATGACATGAGAGAGAGAGGGGGAGAGAAAGAGGAAGAGCAAGGGAAGAAGAGAGAAAAAGAGAGAGTTCTCTCCCTGGTGTGGAAAACCGGGACGACAGCAGAAAGGTCAGATCTGTTAGTCTTTGGTTCATTCGTTTTCTGACCCAAGAAAACCCCCAAACCCTAATTTTTCTTTCCAAAATTTGCAAAATCAAGAGGACAAATAACGAGTTGATTCCCACTTCCCATTCTGAGCTCAAACGAAAAATGTAAATAATTGAAAAATCAGTATCATAATTGAAAAATCAGTCTCAGTATCGGACATTAAAAAGTGGGATCGTGCCATGTCTACCAGTTTTAGTGTGGGGCACCTCTTACAGTCATAAAGCATGCAGTTTAGGTTGATTGGTGACTCTCAATGTCATTTTTAGGTGTGAGTATGTTTGTGTTGGTGTGTGTGAAGTTCCGGGATAGGCTCTGCTCCCTGCGACCCCGACTGGGATTAAGCAGTTCACATGAATTAACCAATGGAAAGACTTGTTTAATTGGGTTTTGGTTTTTAATGTGAAACATAAACTACACAGTTGGTGGTGTAGCATTTGGGACGTTCGCCCCCGTGATCGTAGGAGCGCCGGTTCGAATCCCAGACTGGAAAAGGTACCACTTAGGGACTCATCAGCAAGGTAGCGTCACCTGTAGCACCGTCTCCTGGACGCTGCCCTTGTTACATACACACTGCTCCTTTAAAGATGGGTCAAATGCACACGTTTGCTGTGCTGTGGAGTGTTCACAATGACCAATAATCACTCGGCCCCAAATCTCCCCTTCAAAAATTTATTTGTGAAGGATGTCCGAGACAGGACACCATCATCATCATCATCATCATCATCATCATCCCAGCACCAACCCCGCAACCCCCGGACGGAGAAAAGGTTGGAGCGATGGAGTAAGAGGAGGATGATGAGGAGGAGGAAGAGGAAGAGGGGGCTGATGATTGATATTCCCATTTTCTATCTGACAAGGTGAGAGCCTGCTCGCTATAATGAATTGTGACATTTTAATTAGCTCGTCCCAGATAAACAAATTCGGACAGTTGCCCGCTACGAGTTCGCCCCCGAACGAAAGAGGGGCGGAAAAATATCATATAGACGATGCCGACGCGGTAAAAACGACATCAGCAGTTTTTAAGGTCAAACTTTCAATGTCAAAAGTCTACTTTTTTATTTGAGGGGGAAATGAGAAAATGACTCGTTATTCATTTTTGGTTCGGAAAACAAATCTTGACAAAAATGTGTTGCTTTTAAATTGAATTCAGAGATTATACATGGCAGATACCCAGATTTACTCCCACTCTTGATGTGTCCACTTTAATCATTTTCTTGCGCTTCACAACAAGTCCTTGAACGGTCAAAATATGAGCCTCGTTCGTCCGAAACCCAACTCCATATCAAGTGTTAAAACCAACATTGCAACATTGTTGTTTTTTCCGCCAGACTTTCACCGACTGCAGCTATCGCCGCGAGCGTCCAGCGCCCGGGTTCCAGACCTTAGCAGGTGCATCGGAAATGTGTGTGTGTGTTTGTGTGTGTTAGCGAGACGTTAAGTGGCTAACGGGCATCCCGGGAGAGCTCATTAAAATCCCCGGGAGCTGCAGCCGAGTCGTAACCTGAGCTCGCAAACACAACCGGCGGCCTGCACAGCGACGCGTCTCGCCGGTCCCTCCGTCCCTCCATCCCTCCGTCCGTCCATCTGAGTGACGTATCCGTCTATCCGCAGCGACACCCTCCTCTAACTTCCCTCGAACCCTCCTCCCTTATTAGAAACGACAGTCCGGAAAGCCAGGCCGAGAGGGTTCACCCACAACTCTTCATTAATTTATGCCCCCCACTTTTTGAATTTTAAAACGCCGCCGCCGTCGCCGCCGCCGCATACCAACCGAGTGGTGGAGATTGACGACGACCCGAAACTAGCCACGACTTATTTGTTGTTGTTTTTTTTGGTTTCTGGGATATGCTTGGAGGGGGAAAAACGATACGGTAAACAAGAGAGAGCATGACTTGATGTAGTGTCTACTGGGGGCGAGTAGCCGTGCTGTTATGGGATTTAATGGGGAGATATCAGGAAAATTCGGATGCACAAGTGGATGGTTGGTTTTTAAGACAAACGTTTGAGCTGACAATCGCGTGGGAACGTTCATACATAACTTAAAGTGAGTGATTATTTGTCATGTTGAACGCAGCACACACTGCACCACAACTAAATCTGATCTCTGCATTTGACCCATCCGTGAAGAACCAGTGGGCAGATGATATGGGCATCACCCAGGGAGCAGTGCTTAGGGACGGTACCTTGCTCACGAGTATCTCAGTGTCACGAGTACCTTTACCAGTCTGGGACTTGAATCGGCAACTCTCTGATCATAGGGTCAACTCCCTAACTGTTACACCACCAACTGCCCCAATGGACAGGTACATGAAAATATTAGGAGGCGTAACGGTTCTCCAAATCTTGTCCCATGAACACGCTCTTTCCGTGTGTCATGAAATGACCATGGTCCAAATTATGGGGGCGTATTGTGGCATTATATATACACAAGCATATTTTGGGCTTAATCTAAAACCATGATCTAGGTTTGCATCACTGTTCTGTTTCCCCAAATTGCGATCCTAGACTGGAGACGTTTTGTACATTACGGTTCTCACAACTGTTACAAGACTAAAACACACACACAAATGACCAAACAACTTTATAGGAACGCTTAGGATGAGGAGAAGTAACGGACGGTTAATTATCGCGTTCAGTCCAACGCCAGTGCGTCATGAGTCAAGTTGGCCTACGGATTTCGCAGAGAAAAAAGATTGCACAGACAAAAGTTTAAGTTAACACAACAACCTCACTTTCTGTTATGCCTACTGGCAAAGAACGGAACGGAATGGAGCGGGTTTAACAACAACGCAAGGCTTTTCTTGAAGAATGTTTATGAAGGTGAAGCGAGGCTGAGGTTGTCTGAGTGGGAGGATGAGTGTTTATGCCTCTATTGCTTCTTCTCAGTCTTGTTAGTTTCGATATCAAAATGTAAATACATAAAATCATTTAAAAAATGCTTGGAGATGTAGCGTCTTGCCGGAATTGTTCAGAACGAGGATAATCTCCTGCTTGCTTCGATGAACTCTCCAGAACAGATTACGGGGAATATTGTGGGGGGTCTAAAAACCAGACCCAGGGTTAAAACCTTCATTATATTGGTTAGTTACTGTAAATAAATCTGATATTATGCGTCCTCTTCCATTATCATCATCATCATGCAGGAAGATTGTAATGTAAGAGGGTTTCAGACAGCACTAAGGTGGAGCCTAACGTTTCTTCAGCGTTACTAGAAGCAGCAACCTGTTGATTCTCATCAGTGACTGGTTGGATGGTGTTGTCCCTCATGCTGCGGTTCGACGTGTGTTGGTAAACATAAGTAGCAGCAGAAGTCCAATGTGTTGATAATCTCTTATTTTACAAGCTTCATCTTCTCGTTGTAAGTGATGCAACCTAACGTCTAAAAGCTGAATTATTTACCATCGTCTTTCAGAGGCTGCTGCAGTCAACGTTAGTTAGTCATTTTGCAGAGTTACAATTCATGATCATTTACCAAGATTAAACCTGTTATGAGAACTGTCTTGTGCTAACGCTCTGGTGAAAACATCTCATGCTCTTCTTTAAACATCTCATGCTCTTCTTTAAACATCTCATGCTCTTGTTAAAATGCCATGCTCTTGTGAAAACATCATGCTCTCATGAGAACTCTAAGTTCTTGTGAATACGTCATGCTCTTGTCAAAACGTCATGCTCTCATGAAAACTCCAAGTTCTTGTGAAAACGTCATGCTCTTGTGAAAACCTCATGAAAACGCCATGTTCTTGTGAAAACGTCATGCTCTCATGAAAACTCCAAGTTCTTGTGAAAACGTCATGCTCTCATGAAAACTCCAAGTTCTTGTGAAAACGTCATGCTCTCATGAAAACTCCAAGTTCTTGTGAAAACGTCATGCTCTTGTGAAAACGTCATGCTCTCATGAAAACATGCTCTTTTAAAAACATCTCTTGTTCTTCTGAAAACATCTTAAGCTCACACAAAAACATCCTGAGTTCTCACAAAAAGCTCTGATGCTCTCATTCCAAGAAATCATGTTGTTACAAAAACATCTCACACTCACATGAAAACATCTTGTGCTCAATCAAA
This sequence comes from Distichodus sexfasciatus, assembly GCA_032718565.1. Lineage (NCBI taxonomy): Eukaryota > Metazoa > Chordata > Actinopteri > Characiformes > Distichodontidae > Distichodus > Distichodus sexfasciatus. Next base: position 23,061 of record JAVGVS010001348.1, read on the forward strand.
ACTTGCACCGGTTTGTGTTGACTTTAAGTGACACAGTGAAAATTAAAATCCACAATCACGACGCTGTCCAGAACAAATCATTTCCACCGTTAGGAGAGGAAACTTAATTACCACTGCCCTTCGCAGCGTGGATCTCTTGGTGTCCGAGGACTTTCGCTACAACCTCTTAAAACCTTAATTTCTGATGTTATGGGTTTGCATCTTTCTATTTCTGAAGGCAGGGTAGACTCATAGTTTGTATTTTTTTATTTTTGGAGCAAAAGACGGCGGAGTTTCACTGCATAAACAAGCTGAAAACACAGCACGCACTTGGCTGCTTAGTATTAATAGGAGTAACTTCAGAGAGCTGGTATTCAAGCATTGGACAGTTTTGTATTATTTATGGTCAAAATGAAAGTCTTGAAGCTTAGCAAAAAAGATGTTCGCGGAATGGAAAATCACACTTTTTTCGTCTTTTTCGACCATATCAGGCTTACGTAAGTGCTTCCAGTAAACAGGGGATTCGGCTTCGATGTGCTGGCCTGTGAAGCGGAGAGGGATGGATAAATAAATAAATAAATAAATAAATGAGTGTTAAAAACGTTTGCAAGATTACAAGAATGTTGCATTGCATGCTAAAAGTTTACATGTCATCTCAGGAAAAATATTTTATAAATAATGTATAACACATTTTGATATAAAATATATTTATTTATTTATTTATTTTACATTCCTAGTAATAAATACAGATACTTTTAAAATATATTTTAAATAATTGTATGCTTTTGAAA
>JAVGVS010001349.1:0-23827 GCA_032718565.1 Distichodus sexfasciatus
GTGTTTTGCAGGCGGACAACAAATTCCCTTCACATATGGTATGTTTGCAAATCATGTTTAACTCCACAACCAGCCCCAAGAAGAAAGAGTTCAATTTTGAGGAAACTGTCCTGTAGTTAACAAAGAACATTGTCTATATACGTACAGTACAACCATTTCAACATGCATTTATTTATCCTCTCTCTGTCATGTCCATGAATGATTTCAGCAGTTCAATAGCGGGATCCAGTGGGTGGGTCCAATGTTGAGGGCCAGACAGTGGCACAACAGGTTTACAGTATTTTGCCTGCAGATGGTGATACCGGCCCTTCAACTGTCAGTTTTCAACACTTCAAAAAATCTGTCACTGCTGACTAAAGTAGGCTGCAAAATGTAAAAAGAGCAAATGTGATTTCTTTTTTGCAGCAACGGATTAGGGTTAGAGTTATCACATAATGGGTAGGAGTTATCACATGACGCAGTCACATAACAAATCCCGTTTATGATGCAAACAGCACGGTTCACAACCCAGCAAACAACGTTCCCTAAACATCTCAGAACGTCCTTTATACGTAATTTCCTAGGGTTCACATTCCCAGGAGGATTTGATTTACGTCCATATTCAGATCGTCACCGAAGGACGTAACAAGAACGTCCCGGTATTGTCTCGCAGAGGAGGTTGTGACTTTTAGCGAAGGTCACAAATGTCCTCTAAAAGTCCGGGGTGTGTTCCATGTTTGCTGGGAAAGCACTCAGTAATGTTTAGTCACTGAACACAAAGAGGTTTCTACCAAATAACGAAAAAAAGGAAAAATTGACAGTACTTGAAAACGAGTGCATGTATCGACAAAGTAAATGAGAGCAACATACACCCAGGGATTAAGGGACCTCCGTCCACTGAACTCTAGCTGTGACAGATCTCCGCTAATCAAACTCAAATACATTTGAGATAAATGTAGATCAGATGAGACTTGAAATGCAAACTCACTGCCTATGAAGTGACGTTATCAGGAAGCAAGGTATAGAAATTCCTGGATAACTCACTTCAATAGCCATCTTAATAGAATGTTGTGCAGGCTCATGGTCAGCTGTGTAAACATACTTTCACATGGCTTGTAACTCTCACATGGAACGCTACAATTAAGTCAGATCTTCCCTTTTATTACAAACAAAACTCTTTTAAGATCAAAAATAACAACTATAATCAGTGTTCTACTCAAAAGACAGATATTTAGTGAAATTTCCAATTTATTTCAGACCTGCAACCATTGCGTTATAGTCACGCAGCTGAGTCGCAAGCAGAGATTGTGGGACATAGAGTTCTCTCCTAAAAGCAGCTCATTTTATAGGCCAAAATGAGTCCAATTGGCTCAAAATTATCCAAGACTTTATTATTAATATAGAAAAATGCATTATTGTTATCAAATACTTTATTCTGTATCCAGATGGATACCAAATGGATAAAAAACTGTTTCTGCCAGGCACAAACCTTATTTTTTCTCACAGCTCTGAGCCATAAAATGTCTCTGTATAATTAAAACACTGCAAGCCAAAAAACATACGGTTCTTATTGTTTCTAGTAGCTATATCTACAATTTCAGCATTTTTATACTACATAAAGCTAAGAATAATTACACAGTAATAACTTTTGTTATTACTTTTGTAACCCCACCCCCCACCACAGGTCCACCAAAATAATTTCCAGTCACACAGCATTTTCAGGCTTTAATCCCCGTACACCGCTGTAGGCAGCACATTTTAAAGTTGGAACAGCGTTTCTAGCGCCAAAGCTGTAGCAAGAATAACATAAAGAAAAAGTGGGTGGACTAAAAAAGATACTAATGAAATGAAGAACAAGGAATAGCTGTTAATATCCATTTACTGGACTAGCCAAGAGCAGTACTTTATTCAAATTATAGTCAAGTAAAAGATGCTAATACTGATAATATTCAGTTCAAGTAGAAATACTGAAATAACAGTAGTAAGTACAGCAACAGAGAACAATTACTCAGGCACTATGCACCTTGAACTGTGTAACAGGAAATGCAATGGTAAATATCCTAATATATTTAAGAATCTTGATCACATTTATGTTAAAATGCTAGTTCAGAGTCAACATGAAAACTTGTTGAATAAAATGTTGTAAGAAAAAAAAACTGAGGACAGCTGACATGATTTCAGGATATATTATAAATATGTCTGTCTTCATTTTGTTCTCTTATGTACTTTTTCTGCAGCTGTTTATTTTGTGAAAAAGCACGAGAAAGCTCTCATCCAACGAATCTCTCTGGTGACACCTATTGCAGACGATCTAAAAGACCTGATTGGAGATGAAAAGTACTCAGTTATCAGAAAAACCCAAACACCAGAGGACCAGATGAGGGAACTCTACTCTTTTCTATCGGGCGGAGAGGAAATAATGTACAAGTTCTACTTAAGTCTTCTGGAAAATGAGCCTTACCTTGTTAGAGAGCTGGCAGCAAAGACTTAAATTCTAGTCTTCATGCTGCTGATGCTTCATGATGTTAAGTAGATATTAACGGGTACCCTCATTTAAAGTACAAGAAGGTTCCACACCTAGTGTATCAAATGTTGAAAAGGTGGGATGGACATTGGGGTGGGCAGAAATAGGAAAATATTTTAGTTTCATTTCTATCATTAAACTAAAGGACGACTTATTACATTGAATTTGAACTTTTTATTATATCCAGATAAAGTATTGTTACTAATGTTTTGTATATGCAGTGCCATTGTTAAATAAGCAAACCAAAGTTTTTTTTCTAAATGTATGCATATATTTTTAATATAAGCTGTATGTACACACTTAGCTAGAATAAAAAATACAGAAAGTTTTAGTTTATATCTTTATACTTCTCAAATTAGGTAAAGTGTTAAATAAAACAGCAGGCAAAATAAAAATATCTGCACTAATTGTATATCCATTTGTATGTTTTCATTTTAACATGGGTAATGTCTGTATCCATCACTATCCCAGTACTATCTATTGAAAATATTATACATTTTTATGACTCTGTGAAGTAATTGCAATACTATGATCCTATAAATAAATTAATGCAAACAATGAGCAAACACTATTTTGACCTAGTGAGACGTTCCGGGAGCGTTTGATTTACGTCCTCATTCAGAACTTCGCGCAAGTACATAACGAGAACATCCCAGTACTGTCTCGCAGAGGGGGTTGTGAATGGGACCTTTAGCAAACATCCCATAAAAGTTCGGAGAATGTTCTGTGTTTGCTGGGAAAGCACTAAATATCAATTGAATCATTTTCACAATTGAAGGTTGTCAAACATGTTACAGCTTTTAATAAAATTTCCATTTTTGATTTTAAAAATGTTTTCAACCAGAGAGATTTTTCCAACAATTTGATGCCCACAGGGCGGGATTGGCCGCCATGTCTCATGTTCCCTTTTCTGGCCCATGGGTTGTTGGCCCTTTTCGTGCTATTTTAACTGATGCTCTTGAATAAGGTGATTTTTATTTTTAAGATTTAGGGTACCACCATGATTAGACAGCTGCACCACAAGATATTGTGATACTTCTATTTGTCTTGATCTCCCTTTTGTCTTGATCTTGATAATATTGTTTAAGTTATTGCCTCTGCTTTTAGACTAGCATGCTTAGTGCCTTTATCTGTTAACATGAAGCCTATTGTTTTGGTTACTTTGGTGTCGTGATGTTTTGCCTTTAGCCGTGGACCTTTGAAAAGTATGGTCATTTCTGCTGCATACTGAGCCACTGTTACATTACTGTTCACTGATACTGTTCTGTTCTAAAAATGCATAATGCGACCAAAAGAGTGCACCCCTTTGTTGTTACATGTGCCTAATGTTGTTCAGATAATGCACATTGTCTCCACTGTGGATAACTACATTTGCATTTGGAAAACTACATTTCTTTATCTTACATTATTCATCCATTCATTACCTGAACCGCTTAATCCCAACTGGGGTCACGTGGAACCGGAGCCTATCCCGGGAATTTACGGGCGCAAGGTGGGAAACAACCCTGGGCAGGCACCAACACACCGCAGGGCACACACAATCACACAAACACTCACACATTATGGGGCCAATTTAGAGTCGCCTATTAACATATAGTGCATGCTTTTGGACTGTGGGAGGGAACCGGAGCAAAGACAGTAAAGTTAAAATTTAGATCTGAGTAACTATAAAACCAAGTTCAGACTCTTCTGCCATTTTTGTCTTGCTTAAAACATTGTTGCTGTTGGAAAGTCACGAAACCAGAGGTGAAGACCTACTGTAGGTTTTAAGCAGGTAGAAATATATGATTTACATACACATATACGTGTGCACAGACTTCCAGAGCTGTGTCAGAACACTATCATGCTGTTTTGTGGAAGTGTACACACACACACACACACACACAACACACACACACACACACACACACACTGCTCAGTGACAGTAAGATTTCCCCCTGGTGGATGCTATTTGAACATGCCTTCCTGATCCTTCAAGTACTTCCTGATAGCGAACATTCTATTGTCAGACGAAACCGTCAGTGTTGTGTAGCATGCATTTACAACGTTCTAACTTTGGAGGATTTTCAAAATCGTGTTTGTAACACTTAAAAAAACCTCTCGAGAGTCTTCCTCCCACACAGATCTAGATCCGTGACAGAACCATGGCAGAGGGAGGGTGTGAGCAGCCCTGGACTGGCCATCTGGCGTACCTGGCGAAGCCCGGTGGACCGACGCACACTTTTGGGCCGGCCCGGGACTCCTCTGGTATGTCATGTGCTTTCACACATCGTGTAAATAATCATAGTGGGCCATGACCAAAAAATGTCAGGGCCGTTTTTTTGGTCCCAGTCCAGCCCTGGGTGTGAGTATAAAAATCAACTTACCGTGTATACTGCTGATTAGTGTTTATAAATATCGGTGAATTAGGGCCATTGCAGATTTAGTTTTGTTTTTTTTAATGGAGTACATTTACGAGAAGAAAACTGTCTTGGAGAACAGCTGAGTTTTTTTTTCTCTCGCAAATTTGCGACTTTATGTTCTCGGAACATATCTGACCTTTTTCAAATTTGCTTCTTTAATCTCGGAATTGTTTTCTCTGAATTTTACACCACTACCTCAGGTCCATTTTTTAAATGTTTATAAATGTTACTTACTATTCTGTGACAAGCTTGTGTGTGTGTGTGTGTGTGTGTGTGTGTGTGTGTGCGTGTGTGTGTGTGTGTGTGTGTCAAAGTCAAAGTCAACTTTATTGTCATCTCTGCTATATACTGTACAGATACATAGGAAGACGAGACGACGTGGCTCCAGGTTATTTCCAGTGCAAACAAACAAAGAACAGTAGAACAGAGAATAAATAGGCAGTGGCACAACTAGGCACATGGGATAGACAATAAATAAGTAAAAATACTAAAATATACATTAAACAATATACACTTTAAACTATACAATATGCAATATACATTTTAAACTAGACAGGGAGTTTTAAATATAATTAGAAGCTAGAAATAGACATAGAGGTAAAATTTTTGTCAAGTCAGGACGCAGTATTCTTAACAGGTTGAAATTGACATTTACACTGAATGTGCAAGAAGTAGAGTTATAATGTGACAGATAATATATCCGGCCTATTTTCAAGTACAATGTTCAGTATATGTGCAAATATGCAAACATTTAGACAGGTGCAAATTGACATTTTACATTGGATGTGCAAGAGGTAGAAGGTTATAATATGACAGATACTATATTCAGCTATGTATGTGTACAATGGTCAGTGTATGTGCAAACATTTGTACAGCAGCGTGTAATGTTTGTGCAATTAAGTGGCAGCAGTGCAGTGTCATAACCGTAGTTATTGTGCATCAAAGTGACGGTGGTGTGTAAAGTGCAGTGGTGCAACAGAATCAGTTTTTTCGTGTGTGTTTTTGTGTGTGTGCGTGTGTGTGTGCGTGCGTGTGGGTGGGTGAATATATTGTATATTATTTTTGTAACCCACTAGAATATAATTCTAGAAAGTTGTGGGTTATATTGTTCATTCACTGTTTGTTAGTTTGTGCTCTCATCGGGAGATAAACGTTTTGTAGAGTCTAACGTTTGGTTTTCAAGTCACAATATATGTGCGCTTGTGTCTTTACGAATGCTGTTTTGGTAGCAAGGTTGATGGGTGTGTACAGGTGGAAAAGCGTGGTTTTGCACTACACGTTAGGTTGTCTTCATTTTCATTGGTTTGTAGGTGTTAAGACTCTCCCTCTGAGGATAATAGAAAATGGGGAGTGGTTAAAAAGGTGGAGGAGAGAGACCGGAAAGGGGGCAGCTGCGAGAGAGTTGATGAGAACGGTTGAAACACAGATTGGAGTAATTACAGTGAGTTAATTGTAGTGATGGGCACATGAAGCTCCGAAGCGCGTATCAAGTATGAGGGGGCGTGGCAGACGAAGCCCCGCTTCGAGGCATGTATCGTTTAAGCAGAAAACCACGTGACCGATAACAAACGAAGCCTTGGTTCGTTACGTCAGTGTTTCATCCCAAGTGTCGCTTGCTGTATATATGGGGGTGAATCCCGCCGGCGCTTCGTGGGTTGTTTTGTTGGAGAGTGTATGAATGAGTATCGGACAGAATTTTTATTTTTTATGCAACTTATATTTTGTTCCACATTTGCAATTTCTATAATTAAGTAGTAGTATTGTATTAGTCTAATACAATACTACTAAATTATGCAAATTGCAAGCGACACTTGGGATGAAGCGCTGACGTAACGAACCGAGGCTTCTTTTGTCATCGGTCACGTGGTTTTCTGCCAAATGATACATGCCTCGAAGCGGGGCTTCGTCTGCCACGCCCCCTTATACTCGATACGCGCTTCGGAGCCTCGGCTTCAGATAGCCCATCACTAGTTAATTGATAAACCATCGTATTAATGCTCGGCAGTGTATATAGTGAGTGTGTATACTCAGGTTGTGGCGTTTATTTTGTTGTTTGTATCCTCGTTCTTTGTATATTGTTTTCCGCTATTGCGGTTACGCCATTCGCTTGTAAATAGCGGTTAATCCGACTGAGCCATAAGTTATCCTAAAAATAAGGGGAGAGAAGAACACCAGGACTGAAATCAACCACATTTCGTCGCGTGTTTGGATCAAGGGAGACCAGACAGCGCCCCAGATCACCGTGCGGTCTGGGGTTCCTCTGGCTGCGTTGGAGGGTGATCCACGCCGGCTGCCTGGGACTGCGCAGGACGTGGATCTGCAGGGGGTCTAATACAGGAGTCCCTCATCGTGATTTGCCTCGCACAGGAAATTGAGGTATTGTTGTTTTATTTGTGCTCAGGAGAGTGAAGGGGCCAAGTTTCAGTTTCTCTGGCCACCACGAACACGAGCTACGTTCCAGGCCTGCAACGGGGTGGGTTGTGAATGACTGGTTGGTGTGTGTGTGTGTGTGGGCCCACAGGTGTTTAATATCAGTTATACAGTGTTATTCCGCGTGCTTAGGATCTGGGAGTATTTTGTGTGATACTTCACACTCATAGTTGGTTTGTTCGAAGTGAATTTTACATTGTGGTCAATTTAGTAATTCAGAGTCGGTGACAAGTCCCCTTTGCGGCTAAATATTTTCAAAACTTGAGATCTGTTGCTTGTGCGATTACCTCACCACGGGAAGCTTGTTTCTTTGACCCGTTTCTTCTTTTGATCTTACTTTAATTAAACTCTGTACATTTTCTACTTATCCAAGTGTTTTCTTAATGCAAAAGAGTTCATTCTTGACGCAGTGAAGTTGTGTTAGCATAGATTTTATTTAACAGATTTTCCAAAAGGGAAGTAGTTCATTTAGTGACATCAGAGGGGCCTTAATACTACATCTCTTAGGCACTAGATTATGGAACCGGGTGCTGCCTCTTACTAATCTGGTATAAAAGAAGGTAGGGGGCGCTACACAAAGTGGGGGCTCGTCATCTCTGGTAATTAAACCTAAAGAAAAGCAGATAAAGCAGGCTGACAAAACTGACAATTCTGAAGTCCAAGAGTTAAGAAAACAGGTTCAACACCTGCAGCAGCAGTTGGCCATTATGAGTGTCAATCCTACTCACCACTCACCTCAGATTCCGGAACTGCGGCCAAAACCCTCCACATCCCTGAAAGACAGGTCCGCAAGAACAAGAGATGATTATTTCTGCTACAGATGTGGAGAGGACGGCCATATTGCGACAAAGTGTCAAGCTCAGCTGAACTCGGATCAAGTGATTCAAAAGCTGATTCGTTCTCTGCGGCAAGCAAAAAGTGAGAAGTATGAGACTGACGACAACCACCGAAAAGCTCAGAACCAAACCTGTTTCTCCAAAATGAGTGAGGTGGACGTCTATGAATCCAGCAGGCTTCCCAAAGGCCTAGTTGGACCAGCATCAACTGTGGATGTGAAGCTTAATGGTCATGTATGTCAAGCCCTGCTAGACGCTGGATCACAGGTGACGATTGTGTTTGATAGCTGGTTCTCCAGAAATCTCCCAGATGTGCCCATTCACCCGCTGACTGGATTGGCAATATGGGGGCTCAGTTCATCCAGTTACCCATATAAGGGGTATATAGTTGTTGATGTCACCTTCCCTGCTTCTGTAACTGGCGTGGAGGAGTCTCTGTCCATTCTGGCCCTCGTCTGCCCTGATCCTCAAGGTCCTCCCCAAGTGCCGGTTATAATTGGTACTAATGCCAGTTTCTTCAAACGACTTGCGGCACTTACTCAAGGTAATGAGGGAGTCCATGTCGCACGGGCGTTAAAAATCCAGACCCGACACTCTGCCATCCATCTGCCGCAGCGGCGAGAAACTAAAAGGCTCCCTGACAAGCCTGAAGGAAAAGTTCGGTGGATAGGACCTGGTGACTGTGTCATTCCCCCCAGAGGGGAAGTACATGTCATCTGTCAAATGGAGACTGACAAGCCTCTGAGAACCGAGGTCTTTGTGGTAGACACCACTGAGGCAGACAGTCTTCCAGCGGGGATGTTCATAACCCCTGTGGTACTTCCATCTTCGGCTGTAGATGGAAAAAACATTCAAGTCCTACTTCATAATGAAACATCTAAGGACATTTCTATCCCAGCAGGAACCATAGTTGCCCACATGTATCCCACAGACACGCTTGCAGTGCCTTCAGGAGGTTCCAACAGCTCCAAAGTAATAGACCCGATGTTGTTTGATTTCAGTGAGTCATCCGTTCCTACGGCTTGGGAACGGAGACTGCGAGAGAAGTTGTCAACCCGAGGTGATGTCTTTTCTACTGGCAAGTGCGACGTGGGATTAGCTTGGGGAGTTGAACATCACATCAGACTGACAGACACCAAACCATTCAGAGAGCGCTCCCGACGCATCGCTCCTGCGGGTATAGATGATGTACAGCGCCATATCAAAGAACTGTTGGCGGCTGGAATCATTAAGGAGTCAAGGAGTCCGTACGCCTCTCCCATAGTAATTGCACGAAAAAAGAGTGGGGCAATCCGAATGTGCATTGACTACCGAACCCTAAATGCTCGTACCATTCCAGATCAGTACACCACTCCCAGGATCGATGACGCCCTGGACTGTCTGGCTGGTAGTAAGTGGTTCTCCGTACTGGAGCTCCGCAGTGGTTATTATCAAATAGCCATGGCGGAGGAAGATAAAGAGAAAACAGCGTTTATCTGCCCCCTAGGCTTCTTCCAGTTTGAACGGATGCCGCAAGGGATTACTGGAGCTCCAGCCACATTCCAGCGGCTAATGGAGAAAGCTGTTGGTGACATGCACCTCCTCCAAGTAATAGTCTATCTCGATGACATCATCGTGTTTGGACGCACCCTTGCAGAACACGAAGAAAGACTATTAAAAGTCCTAGACCGTCTGCAAGAGTGTGGCCTGAAAGTCTCGATTGACAAGGGTCAATTTTGTCGGTCCCAAGTCCGTTATGTGGGGCACATTGTGTCAGCTGCTGGAGTATCCCCCGATCCAGCCAAGGTTGAAGCTGTAACTCGCTGGAAAGTGCCCACTGACCTAAAGTCACTGAGATCGTTTCTTGGGTTTTGTGGATTTTATCAACGATTCATAAAGGACTACTCAGCCATCGTAAGGCCATTGACGGAGCTCACCAAAGGGTACCCACCAACATCTGGACAGAACAGAAAGGCAGGAGATGCCAAGAAATATTACAAAGAGACAGAGCCCTTTGGAGAGCGTTGGGACGACAACTGTACTGCCGCTTTCCGTAACATCATTTACAGTCTCACTCATGCTCCAGTTCTCGCTTTCGCTGATCCAACCAGACCTTATGTGCTGCATGTGGACGCCAGTCTGAGCGGCCTGGGTGCCGTGTTGAATCAGGAGCATCCTGGCGGGCTCAGACCTGTGGCCTATGCCAGTCGAAAACTGAGTGCCTCCGAGCAACGTTACCCCATTCATCAGCTGGAGTTCCTGGCGCTTAAATGGGCCGTTGTAGACAAGTTTCACGACTACCTGTATGGTGCCCAGTTCGTAGTTAAAACAGACAACAATCCACTTACCTATGTGTTGTCAAGTGGGTTAACCAGCACGCTACAAGGGCTAACGAGTAGCAATTTGTTACATCCTAACCAGATCACTGTCGAATTGTGAAAGTGTGGCATTCGGTTCATATCCTAATCAGATCCCTGTCCGAATCGGAGAGCATTCCTACAGCCGCCTAACCTGGCCGCTGGAAGTTTGCTCGCGTCTGCCTTTCTCGTCAAATCCTTACCAGATCCCTGACGAATCTGACACCATAGACAGTAAAAGAAGAGAGTGTTACGATGAAGCCGAATAGCGGCATCTAAACTTCCGAATTCAAAAGAAGATGCAACAGTATTTATATGAAATAAGACTGAACGCGGAAGTTCCTGACACTTTTTGTAACTTAGCAACAACAAGCGTGGAGAAAGTGCTTTAGAAGTGAGGTTTTGATCCACTTTCAACGCAAAAAAGCTTTGGTGGACAGGGTTTTTTTACCGCAGTGCTCAGACTGCTTCAGGTTGAAATTTTTTAACTTCTAGAACAGTGCTTTGCTCGTCAGTATCATTTCTCTCTTGCTAGCCTATCAAAATCGAGGAAGCATTAGTCGTAATGTAAATATTAGCCAGGCTCCTAACTTTTCTCTTTTGTCTGGAGCCCTGAATGTGTCAACAGAGTAAGTTTTGCTGACTTTTAAGTTGCCTGTGTTAACTATGCTGTATATTTCGTATCCTTTATCTGCTTATATTTACATTTTGTCTAATGTGATGACTCTTTTTTGTTACAACCAGAAAGATTTATTTTTGGTGTGGAATAGCCTTGTGTTAATCATTTGATATTTAGCCTTATTATAATCTGCAAAGGAGAAAATAAAATCTGCCTCCCAATTAATTACATCTAAGAATCTAAGAAGTATCGGTATTGGTACTCAGTATCGGCAAGTACGCAAATAAAAATACTCATACTCGTATCGGTTTGTAAAAAAGTGGTATTGGTGCATCCCTGCTAAACTGCTGCATGGCATACAAATTTGTTTGTTACTAATGACTTTAAAGGATTTTTCACTGGGGCACAGCTGATTGGTACTGAGGCAAGTGCCCAAGTAAAAAAGGACTTAGCGACGCCCATGTTTCCAACGCATTCTCTCTATCCGTTCCACATTGGCACACATCAAGGCCACGCTTAAGGGCAGATAACTTAGGAGCACTGACTAATTGTGGCAAGTAATCAGACATGTATGGAACAGCACTGACGCAGCACACTGTGAAAAGCTGTAAGACAGCTCGCTCAAATGCAAGAGTTTACTAAAGACAAACAAGGGAAAAGCCGTCCCCTTCTAAACTCTACACTGCTTACAGACAATGCATTTAATATTGTAAAGCACTCTTACTTATTTCACCTGGATTTGATAAGCAAAAAAAGTATTCAGAAAACATGCAATAAATGCAATACTGATAGAATCAAATGCATGATTTTTTTGAACAGTGCTAATTTTTTTAAATTATTCATTCTAAAATTAATGTATAATTTTGGTGGGAAGTGCACCTACAAAGACAATAGAAAATTGTGATTTAACAAATTATTATTTGTTGTAAAATTGTTTTTAGTTAAAGAAAGTTTTCCTTTTAGCACAAGCAGCATGATATGTTGTAGCATGAGGTGTTTGATTTCATTTGTCTTAACTTCAAAGTGCACGTCCTGCAATGGGAAGTGATAATGCTGAAATCATATTGTGCAGCTATAATTTGTGACTTTTTACTCTACTGCCTACACAGGGGAAGATGTGACAAAGAAACTAGAACAGAGTTTACAGGAGTACCTGGAGAATACGAAGAAACTTGCACTCAGCACTGACACGGATTTAGCAAGGTATTAAGCTTAAGTATTAATAAAGTTAGGCCAGGCAAAGACAGTTGTATAAAGACAGTGTACTTTTATTGTATCTCATTACTGAGTCCTATATGTATTATACGCCTTTATTACCATTGTACTAGACCAACATGTTCTCACATAACTGCCTTGTATTTTAGGACAGTAGAACATATACAACGTTGTGGTGATGAACTAGAAACACTTTCCACACTCTTTCAAGTTTGGGAAATATTTTATGATACAGTGAAATCAGGCTCAATGATGACCAAAAAGCTGTGGCAGCTGATTCTCCCACAGATGAAAGGTAACTGTTGTGTTATATGTTGATTTTTTTTTTTTACACAAACTTTCAAGCCTTTCAGTAGCAGTGCATATGTGTTGCAAAACTGTGTTGTGTCAATTTGATGTTTCTGTTCCAACTGTCACAAGGTATGTGATAAAGGGAGGTATGTTATAAAGGGAGACATTTGTAGGTAAGTTTGACACTTATCTGTAATTAGCAGCACATCCAGTAATAATTGCTGTTGTATTGTGTTTTCTCCAGCTGTGGATCCCAGCACCCGTGATAGAGAAAAGAAAGATCTTGAGCAAAGTAAGGCACAGGAGAAACCATTCACAACAGATTTTACCTTAAGTTACTTTTGCCGTACACAAATACTTCTTCATTTTATGTTCTCATTAAATAATAACTGGTGAAACTCACCTACTTGACGTGTCTGCTTTCATCATCATCTTTTCAGATATGTCGGAGCATCCAAATTTATTGGAGAAACTACAGAATCAGATCCACAGAATAGCAGACACCAGCTGGGGGCCACGATACCCCTGTAATTTTCTGTATCGTGCAAGTGAAGCATTGGAAAAAAACTTTAACCAGCTCAGGAAATTATACAGGACCATCTTTGGCCAAGGTTTCACCATTTTTCCTCTTCAACTCTTACTCATCAGTTTATACAATAAAATCAGCATTTTTTTTTATTTCACTTGTTGTTGTTGTTGTTGAAGAAAATTGGTAATGAATTGACATTGATGTATTGTGACAGAAACAAATACAGGCTTTAAAACCATCTCCGTCATGACAAAGAATTAATTTGCATGTCATCACCTTTGTAAAATTTTTCTAATTAACAGGTTCTGACACTCCTGCTGTATCTTATGCAATAAGTTCCAAATCAAGCTGGAGTAGTGAATTATGTAAGTGACAAGATGGTGCATATTTCTGATTAGCACTATTAGTTTCTTGGGCTTAAAATATGGTTTCTGTGTGGAGGGAGGGAGGGAGGGAGAGGGGGAAAGAAAGAAAGAGAGAGAGAGAGAGCACAAACGGTTAGCAGTCGGGGTGTAGGCGTCCTTGATGCGTGTCACTCGCCGACCACGTGCGGCTCTTCGGCGTCTTCTTTTATTCTCCCCGTAATGAGCTGTAATGAGGTGATAATGTCGCTCCATCCGTGCGTTGTTAGGGGCGGGGCTCCGGTTCCACGCGGTCCGCTATGTTTGTAAACAGGAGCTGGCCCTGGTGATGACAAGCGATCGTTGTCCCTGGTGCTAAAACGGCGCTTGTCCTGGTGACGGAGCGGCAATGTGGGCGTGTGATGTCACAATACACACACACACACACACACACAGTGTGGTGCGTTGGCTCCGGCCGGGGACCGGTTCAAATAATGAATGACTGGATTAATGTATATGCACCCACACATACATTCATTCATGTTTCAAGTGTCCAGAATTACACTCAGGTACACCACATGAGGTTAAAATGATTAGGACATTGTCACAGAGCTTTTTGATGGAACCTGTTGTATTCAAAACTCAGACATTTGATTTGGTTTGCTCATGATTGTTGAAATGAGTGTCTTCACCATGGTGAGATCCATAGAGGTCTCTAAAGTCTTTAGAATGACAATTATTGATGCTTGTGAGTCTGGGAAGGCATATAAAAAGATCTCAGGACACTTTTAAATCAGCTGTTCTACTGTTGTAAAAAAAAAAATACAAGTGGAGACGAAGCATTCCAGTAAATCTAGCAAGGAATGACTTAGGAGGAAAAAGAGGAGAGTTCTGGAATAGCCAAGTCAAAGTAAAGAGCTGAATCGTATTGAGATGCTGTGGGGTGATTTTAAACAGGCCAGACATACAAGACATCCTTTAAACACTATACAACCGAAGGAATTTTGCATTGAAGAGTGAGGGAAAATCTCTGCCAGTTGATGTCAGAGACTGATAGATATTTATTTAAAATTTGACTTTAGCCAGATGGGGAAATACTTCCCATTAGAGCATAAGTTGTCCTAACTTTTTCCTCAGTAGAAATTGACATCTTGGGTAATTTCTTTTGTTAAACAAATGAATTTGTTTCTTGTGTTTGCAACCGAAGATGCTTTAGGTCACTTTTATTCATCAATATAACCTGAAAGAAGATTTATTATTGACATGTTTATATTTGAACATGTTTATATTTGAACATATATTTGAATGAAATGTTTACTCAGCTGTGTGAAAAGATTAGGAGACTCCACTAAATATTTCATTTGGCACAGCGGAGCTTGGATAAGGAGGAGGAGGGATGTGGAGGGAAGACGGGGTCTTCTTGGGTTCAATCCCGGTGTCGGTCGTAAGGCCTTTCTATGTGGAGAGCATGCTCTCCCTGTGATTGCGTAGGTTTCCCCCTACAGTCCAAAAGCTTGCACTGTAGGTTAATTGGTGACTCTAAATTGGCGAAGGTGTGAGTGGGAGTGTGATTGTGTCAGTGTGTGTGCCCTGCGGTGTGTTGGTGCCTGTCCAGCGTTGGTCCAAATGACTTTTTGTCCAAAAATACTTTTTACTTTAAAAAAAACATTTTCCTTTTAGCACAAGCAGCATGACGTGTTGTAGCATGAGGTGTTTGACTTCATTTGTCTTAACTTCAAAGTGCATGTCCTGCAATGGGAAGTGATAATGCTGAAATCATGTTGTGCAGCTCTAATTTGTGACTTTTTACTCTACTGCCTACACAGGGGAAGATGTGACAAAGAAATTAAAACAGAGTTTACAGGAGTATCTGGAGAATACGAAGAAACTTGCACTCAGCACTACCACAGATTTAGCATGGTATTAAGCTTAAGTATTAATAAAGTTAGGCCAGGCAAAGACAGTTGTATAAACACAATGTACTTTTATTGTATCTCATTACTGGGTTTTTTATGTATTATACACCTTTATTACTGTTGTACTAGACCAACATGTTTTCTCACATAACTGCCTTATATTTAGGACAGTAGAACATATACGACATTGTGGTGATGAACTAGAAACACTTTCCACCCTCTTTCAAGTTTGGGAAATATTTTATGATACAGTGAAATCAGGCTCAATGATGACCAAAAAGCTGTGGCAGCTGAGTCTCCCACAGATGAAAGGTAACTGTTATGTGTTATATGTTGATTTTTTTTCTTAAACAAACTGTTAAATACTTCAGTAGCAGTTAATCTGTGATGTGTCTTTGTTGTGTCAATTTGATGTTTCTGTTCCAACTGTTACAAGGTATGTTGTGTAATGTTAGTATTTTATAAAGGGAGACATTTGTAAGTAAGTGTCATAAGTGTCAAATGCGAGGGCTTGACTGCAAGTGCTCTTTAATGTGCACAGATAATACAAACAAAACACCGTTCCCGTCTGCAAACAGCAAGAGTCCCCGAAGTGGCCGTGAGAGAGTGTAGCGGTTAGCTTAGCTGCGAGGCTAACTTGCTAACCGGCGAGGAGAAGGAATCAGCAGCGTTCGGGCGCTTCCGGTGGCTCGGTCTCCGTGGCGTCGAGCTGAAGCGAGGCGATGGTCTGATGAGGAGTGGGACACAAAAACAAAACACACCGCAGACGAGAACACACAAAATAGTTACCGGATCGGCCTGATTAAATAGTAAGGCATATTCCATCATAACCAATGGGGAAGTGACACACGGAAGGGAGGTGACACGGACAACACCAGAAGTGGTTGGCGGGAAAACCTTAAAGGGGCAGACACAGACCAACAGAGACCAGACAAGACACAGACCAACAGAGACCAGACAAGACACATCAAACCCCAGGTTTAATACTCTGGCAAGTCTGAGCGTCGGGGAGGAGGTGCAGACGTGACAGTACCCCCCCTTCAGGACTGGCTCCCAAAGGGAGCCCCCGGGCGCAGTGAAACTCCTCAATCAGGTCCTGACTGAGGATGTCCCGGGCCGGCACCCAGCTCTGCTCCTCTGGACCGTACCCCTCCCAGTCCACCAGGTATTGCAGCTGACCACCCCGCCACCGGGAGTCTAGCAGCTGCCGGACTTGGTAGGTGGGGGCACCCCCAATGTCGATTTCCCCTGGCAGCACTGGATCTGCGTCTCCCCGATCCAACAGACCCCGGACTGCCGGCCTGAGGAGAGACACATGAAAGACAGGGGAGACACGCATGTGTGCAGGTAATTGCAGTTTGACAGTTACAGGATTGACAACTTTGAGAATGGTATATGGGCCTATATAACGTTTGGTGAGCTTTCGTGAGGGGAGACCAAGACGCAGATCCCGGGTCGACAGCCGCACCCGATCGCCAGTCCGGTAAACCGGCGCCTCTCGCCTCCTCCGATCGGCCTGACGAGTGAACCGACGAACTGCCTGCTGGATCTGATTGTGTGCTCTCTCCCAGACCTGCTCTGCCTTCCGGAACCACTCGTCCACCCGAGAGACCTCGGTGGGTGAAATGTCCCATGGGCACAACGGAGGCTGATGCCCCAGCACACAGTGAAAGGGTGTGAGGCCGGTAGCGGGGTGGCGGATGGAATTCTGGGCGTACTCAGCCCAGACCAAGTACTCGGCCCAGTCATCCTGCCGGGCATGACAGTAGGACCAGAGGAACCTCCCCATCTCCTGGTTGATGCGTTCGACCTGCCCGTTGGACTGGGGGTGGTACCCGGAGGTGAGAGACATGGTAATCCCCAGCTTCTCCATAAACGCCTTCCACACCCGAGAGACGAACTGGGGACCCCGGTCGGAGAGGATGTCCTCCGGCAAATCGTACACCCGGAACACGTTCTGGAACAGAGCCTCGGCCACCTGCAGGGCAGAGGGAAGAGAAACAAGAGGCAGGAAACAAACACCTTTTGAAAAGTGGTCCACTACCACAAGGACAGTGGTGTACCCTTTCGACAGGTCCGTGACGAAGTCCACGGTGATGTGGGACCACGGCCTGACCGGTATCGGTAGGGGTGTTAGTTTTCCGGCGGGCAACTGATTAGAGCTCTTGGTGGCCGCGCACACGAAGCAGGAGGCAACTGCCCTCTGAATATCCTGTCTCATTGTGGGCCACCAGTACTTTTGTCGCACGAGCCTCAGGGTCCCTGAAATTCCCGGATGGCCACTAGCAGGTATAGTGTGTGCCCATTCTACAACTCGAGCCCGCAGTGGCTCTGACACAAAGACCCTTTCGGGGGGACAACCGTCAGGTGGGGGGTGATCCCCCGCCAGTCGGGCGATCTCCCCGTCCAGATCCCACGTGATGGGCGCCACCATGACATTGGGTCGTAGAATGGGCTCCGGGACCCTGACGGCTTCGGGTGGCACGAAACACTGAGACAGGGCATCGGCTTTACCATTTTTGGACTCAGGACGATACGTGATGGTGAAATTGAACCAGGTAAAAAATAAGGACCATCGAGCCTGTCTTGGGTTGAGCCTCTTCACCTGCCGGATGTACTATGTCCCCTTTACAGCCAGCAGTTCCTGGTTCCCTATGTCATAGTTCCGGTCTCTGTTAGTTTCCTGGAATAAAACGCACAGGGGTGTAGCTTCTCCAGGAACACCAATCGTTGTGACAGCACACCCCCTAGGCCCACCTCAGAGGCATCTACCTCTACCACGAAGGGCTTGGAGGGGTCTGGTAACTGGAGCACGGGGGCTCGGGTAAATAAATATTTGAGCTGCTGAAAGGCAGCGCAGGCCTGGTCGGTGACCACTTTTGGGTTTGCCTTTGAGGAGGGCCGTGAGGGGGGCGGCCACCTGACTGAAGCCCCGGGTGAAGCGCCTGTAAAAATTTGCGAACCCCATAAACCTCTGCAACTCCTTGACCGTGGTGGGCTCTGGCCACTCAGTTACGGCTGCCACCTTTTTCTCATCCATCCCTACCCCTTGCGGCCCGATGTTGTAGCTGAGAAACGCAATCCACTTCGGTAAAATTCGCACTTCTCGGCCTTGGCATATAGTCCGTGCTGGAGCAGGCGATGGAGGACTGTCCGGACATGCTGAACGTGCGTCGGGTAATCTGGAGAATATATCAGGATATCGTCCAGATATACCACGACGTAGTGGTTCAGCAGGTCGCGGAACACGTCGTTCATGAAAGCTTGGAAGACAGACGGTACATTGGCCAGTCCGAAAGGCATAACGCTATATTGGTAGTGACCCGAGGTGGTACTAAAGGCGGTCTTCCATCTGTCGCCTGCCCGAATACGAACGAGATTATAGGCACTCTGAAGGTCAAGCTTAGTGAAAAGCCTGGCCCCACGGAGCTGCTCTATCGCTGAGGGGATAAGCGGAAGGTGGTGCGGATACATCACCGTGACCATGTTGAGCCCTCGATGCAGGCTCTGAGGCCGCCATCTTTCTTCTCTACAAAAAAGAAACTAGCAGAGGCCGGGGACGTGGACCTGCTAATGGTCCCGTTCCTGAGCACCTCGGCCACGTAATCCTCCATTGCTTTGGTCTCAGCCTCAGACAATGGATAGACCCCGGACTGAGGGGGTGCAATGCTACTCTCAGTGTGGTGTGGTGGCAAGTGTAGGCGTATGGGTGAGGTAATGTGGGTAACGGGTTTGCAGCTAATTGGATGGCCATCTATGGCTTTAGCGGCGATGGGGCTGGCAATGTCGACCACGGGCACAGACAGGGATGACACCAAGGTTCTGGAGATAAAATTACCAGCTGATCCGGAATCTAGCAAGACAGAAACAGATATATGTGAGTTCTTTAGCATGAGAACACCAAAAACAATGAACTGATTGGTACTGATGGGGGGCTGGCGTACCGTGCACTGTGTTGCCTTCCGTACCAGGCACTTGTCCGCGAAGTGTCCCGCCGCTCCGCAGTAAAGGCAGAGCCCATTTCTCTTGCGTCGGCCTCTCTCCTCCAGAGTCAGGTGTGAGGCCCCCAGCTCCATATATATATCAGCTCCTCCGGATCCGACGAGGGCGAAGGCCGCTCCGTGACGGGATAAGCTGAAGCGACGCTCACCGCCGATGTCACCGTCTTCCAGGGAGAGTCCCTCATCACGGCAGGCGATCTCGGCCCATAGCTCGGCGCTAAGTCCTCGACGGTACACTGCGCGAAGGGCCGTCTCATTCCATCCACTCCTGGCAGCCAGGATCCGGAACTGCACGGTGTAATCAGCCGCGGAGGAGTGGCCTTGCCAGAGGTCGAGCAGCTGGTCATCCACCGCCTTGCCATGTTCTGGGTAATGGAACACGTTCTGAAAGTGCTCCACAAAGCGCGGATAATCCTGGAGGAGCGGCGCCTACGCGTGCCAGAGTGCCGTGGCCCACTGCTGTGCTCTCCCCGTAAGCCATTGTAATAATATTGCCACCTTTTCTCTCCTGGTGAGTGCTGGAAATTCTGTGAAATATATAACTCAGACGCCATGAGGAATCGGCGACATCCGTCCGGATCCCCGGCGTATCGTTCCGGGAGCGATGCATGGGTCTTGGGCGGAGGAGCAGGAGCGCTGCTCGGCGAGGCGGCAGCCGGATGGATGGCGGCCGGCGGTGCGGGACCGCGGAGGAACGGGAGAGCGTCGTGCAGCGCTTGGGTCAGCCAGTCTAGCTGCTCTTGTTGCGCGGTCTGCCGGCGGAGGATTGTTGTAATTTCGTCCTCCGGGAGGGGAATCCCTGCTGCGTCCATGGGGTAGGTGTGTTGTTCTGTCATGGTCTTGGTGTGTTGCGGAGTGAGGACGCAAATGCGAGGGCTTGACTGCAAGTGCTCTTTAATGTGCACAGATAATACAAACAAAACACCGTTCCCGTTTGCAAACAGCAAGAGTCCCCGAAGTGGCCGTGAGAAAGCGTAGCAGTTAGCTTAGCCGCGAGGCTAACTTGCTAACCGGCGAGGAGAAGGAATCAGTGGTGTTCGGGCGTTTCCGGCGGTTCGGTCTCCGCGGCGTCAAGCTGAAGCGAGGCGATGGTCTGATGAGGAGCGGGACACAAAAACAAAACACACCGCAGACGAGAACACACAAAATAGTTACCGGATCGGCCTGATTAAATAGTAAGGCATATTCCATCATAACCAATAGGGAAGTGACACACGGAAGGGAGGTGGGACCCGTCACCGATGACGCGGACAACACCAGAAGTGGTTGGCGGGAAAACCTTAAAGGGGCAGACACAGACCAACAGAGACCAGACAAGACACATCAAACCCCAGGTTTAATACTTTGGCGAGTCCGAGCGTCACGGAGGAGGTGCAGACGTGACAGTAAGTTTGACATTTATCTGTAATTAGCAGCACATCCAGTAATAATTGCTGTTGTTTTCTCCAGCTGTGGATCCCAGCACCAGTGATAGAGAAAAGAAAGATCTTGAGCAAAGTAAGGCACAGGAGAAACCATTCACAACAGATTTTACCTAGTTACCTTTGCCGTACACGAATACTTCTTGATTTTTTGTCACACCCCGGGTCAGCATGACACGAAACATGGTATTAGTTGCAAGCCTTTTTATTCAAAGAACAGAACATAAAATGGGCATGAAGGCCACAAACAGAAAACTCTTTGTGTGTGGGAGGGGGGGGGACAAGACAGACAGGAGACACGAGACAGAACTAAATATAATCAAAACTGAAGAATGTCGACATGGCTGCTCGGCTGTGACAATTGTATGTTCCCATTTAATAATAATAGGTGAAACACACCTCTAAATAAAATCTAAATAAATAAATCTAAATAAAATCTAAAATAAAATCAGCTTTACGTCCTCTGTTTAAGTTGTTTCATCATAGAACTGAAGGAAATTGATAATAAATTGACTGATTTATTGTAACAGAAACAAATACAGGCTTTAAAACCATCTGTGTGATGACAAAAAAATAATTTGCATGTCATAACCTTTGTAAAATTTTCTAATTAATAGGTTCTGAGACTCCTGCTGTATCTTGTGTAATAAGTTCCAAAGTAAGCTGCAGTACTGAATTACGTAAGTGGCAAGATGGTGTGTATTCCTGCTTAGCACTGTTAGTTTCTGGGGCTAAAAATATGATTTCTGTTTGAATATTAAAGAGGTTTGTTTATTTTAGAGGCAGTCAGGAATTGCAAAACCTGTCACAAAAAACAAGTGAGTTCATTTGTAAATAATCTGTCAATCAGTATGCTTGATTTTGTCACTTTTTCTGATGATAGCATCTGTCTTCATTTTTGGATTGAAATCAGCCAGTTATAGTTATCAGTTTTACATTTTTTTGTTATAAATTAGGACTCAACTAAATGGCTGCAACATGAGCCCTTGGTTTCTTCAGAAGGTGATCAAATAACGTACAGGTATTCTTTAGCAATGGCCATTTAATGGATAATTTAATTAGCTTCCTCCCATTGGTTGTTTTTGGTTTTGAAACAATGTGGTAAAAATGTATATTTGCTGATATCTGTCAAATAAATAGTATATACACCTTGTTTGAACTTATAACTTACTTATTCAATTTATTTCTCTAGGATCAACGTTTCTCCAGGCTGTTATGAATGTCCGATCACCGGTCTACGTTGGAAAAACTCCTGTGATGTCAAGCTGCAGTATTTCTGTAGTAACTGGGAACAACTCAGTGAAGTCCTTCAAACACAACAATTGCAACCTTGTGGCCCATTAATAGATATTACTGTTGTGCTGGGGAAGCTGGATGCTGTTTATTTACCACACATTTTGTGTCAAGGTATGGAACCTGACAATATTAGTTTAAGACTTGAAATGTTGGTATAAAAGGAAAGGTAGATTTTACAGATAATATTGTCAGAGTTTTCAGTCAAGATGTTTACAATGACTGGTATAATAGTACGGCATTAGTTAATTCGCTTACATTTTATGATCATGCATCAATAAATATATTTTATGACAAACTACTTATAAACCCTTTCCTGGTCAATTAAACAAATTTAAAGTTCAATGCTCAATGCCTCCACCTGAGCAAATATCCCCAAACATATTTTTTTCCTGGTATTTTCAGATTCAGAGTTATCACTGCAAGATGAAGTGCGAGTCATTCATGTAGAGGACGCAGGCGTTTCCTTGGAGAAATGCGAGTTAACCCGCTTTCATGCCAAACTGCTTCAAACTTCATTCTCACCAAAAGGGCTTCTGGTTAGAAGGGCCCTCCGGGTCAAAGTTCACTGTGACGTCTTGATCTACCAGGTTTTGGGTGCACACCTTACTCTTCACGTATACCTAGTGCCATCCGATTGTGGGATGAAAAAAGTAAGTCACATGATGTTGAAGACATTTTCAGCTACAAGTAAAATAACTTGTGACAGATTAAGGTATCGGACTACCTCTACTCTTTCACTAACGGAGATAATAATCTACGATCTTTGCAGGCGGTGGAAAATGAGGAAAGGGGTAAAGCTGTCAAGATCTCAAAGCCCAATCCCGAGTCTTCCCTTCAGATGAAGAGCTGGTGCAAAATGAAAACGACTCATTGTGATCCTGAAATCACGCCAGATGTGTGGAATTTTCTCAGATTTATTTTGTTTGTTGAGAAATATATGTAGTGTTTAACTGATTTAAATGTATGTTGTAATATTTCTATATTTTTCCATATTATTTAGCGCTTAAAACTGAGATACACCAGTAAATCTCCAAATTTCTTTGAGGTGTACGTAAAGAATCCACCAGAAGATTTTGATTTGCAGTTGCTGACAGAAACAGATGAATTAATTTGGAAAGCCAAAATCCGATTAGGTATGTAATGGCATGGATTATTACATTACCATAGAATATAATATTATAATTTCCACATGTGTATGTATGTAATTGAAATTTAGTAATGTAAACTGTTTTGTGTTTGTCATGTAAGATGAGGTTACGGTGCCCTCCAGTGATGGTAAGTAATGCTTTGAAAATGATCATTACATGTTGTAAAGGAATTGTGTTGATCAACTGACTGGGGGGTGATTTCAGCTAATTGTACAATAAAGCAGTAAGTGTGTTAATAGTGGAAATCCACCAGCAATGCACCAGATCTCATCATTTTCAGACCAAGTGTTGAACAGGATTAAACAATGTTTAAAAATGTGGTGCAGGACAGGGATATGAACACTGCAACAGCCTCAAACTATCTTAAACACTTGTGCTGCTCATTGCTGAGTCTCGAATAGAGCGCAGATGGTTTACCATGATTTTTATAAACACATCTCATTCAACCATTAACTCTAATCTATGTCCAGGATCAGTGTCTTATAATGTTCTCGCTGTGTGTTTTGCAGGCGGACAACAAATTCCCTTCACATATGGTATGTT
>JAVGVS010001350.1:0-23825 GCA_032718565.1 Distichodus sexfasciatus
CATTTTTACTTTATATATTTTCCTCTTTCTTTCTTTCTTTCTTTATTTGCTACTCATTTCTTTATTTATTTTGCTTTTTCTTTATGATTTTATTTGATTTCTTTCATTTTCTTTTTTTCCTCACTGCACCTTAAAGGTGTGGCTACAGTACGTTGTGAAATAATTATCATCACCAACAGTTCATGTTCATGGTGATGGTATGTGACAACTTTAATGGTGAACATTTACATGTCAGTTTCACACCAAATTTAACCTGTTTTACTGCCATTAAGGAAAGAGCAAGATGACATGTACACACACACACACACACACAGATTATCTCCATCCTTTTGTGTAAGTGAGAGCGGTTTGGACAGAATGCAGGTCAAGCTGAACTAATGATGTCTAACTGCTGATTACATACATGCAGCTTATATACACACACACACGTACACATACATACACACACACACACACACACACGTACACACATATACACACACACATGCACACACACATACACACACACATACACACCCACATGCACACATACTCACACACACACTTTAATATACACTGTTGTTTCTCTGTCTTTTTCTTCTTTCCTACTGTGTTTTATTACTTTCTTTGTTTTTTTCCTATTGTCTTTCCTTGTTTTTTCTTTCTTAGTTGTCTTTCCTTATTTCTTTCTCACATTCTTTTTCTTCTTTACTGCAATTTTTCCTTCTTTTTTTATTGTATTTCTCTCATGTTTGGTTTTCTATATTTTCTTTTTAACTTTTCTATTTCACTTCCTTATTTACTATTTCATTTTATTCTTTTCTTTTTCATTGTTTATTTCTTTCTCTTTCACTCTCTCTATCAGCAGTGTTTGGTCTTGTATTCTTGTCTTTATTCTGTTTTTCTCTCCGTTTGTGTTTTATTGTAACATCCCCATAACATCAGTCTGGATTAGATTCTCTGTCTGGACTGGGTCTAATTTCCTATTCATATCCAAATTTAAACCTAATCCGCATTAATCCCGTCTGAAATATGAAAACACAAACAAACGTCATACACACTACAGAGCAGAGTTGTCACATTAACATCACAGTATAACACACTTCAATAACACTCATGTGCATTAAAAACTATAAAACTTGCAGTGTCACCCTCTAATGGAGAAACTGCACCATGATAACACTTGTAACATGACAAAAATAATCAAACATTTTTATATATATACATAATTAGTGTCATTAGTACATATCAGTCGATAATAGCACAGCGATGTATCGATCACTCTTTAGGGATAATCTCAGTTATTAAACCATAAAACATCATCAGAAGTACACATGTTAGCATTAAACACATATTAGAATTAGATTGAAAGAAAGAAGAAAAGTAAGAAACAGAAAAGGTAGAAAGAGACAAAAATGAATAAATAAATGAAGAATGAAAAAGAAAGAAAGAAAGAAAAAATGGTAAGAAAGAGAACATTGAAAAACAAGGAAATAAAATAAATAAGAAATCAAAGAGAAAAAAATTGAAATGAAAAAAGGAGTAAATAATGTGCAAAGGTAAGAAAGGGTAGAAAATAAATTAATAAAGAAATATACATAGAGAGAAAGAAAAAAGAAAAGTAAAAAAGAAAAAGACAGTAGAAAATAAAAGAAAAAATTAAAAGAAAGAAAAAAGGAATGACAGAAATAAGAAAAGTAAGAAAGAAGAAATGGAGAAAAAAAAAGTAAAAAGAAAGGAAGGAAGAATAAAGAAATTTAAAAGAAGAAAATCAAGTAAGAAAGAAAAGATTTAAAGAAGCAAGTGAAAGAGAAAGAAAAAAAAAGAGTAAGAAAGAGAAGAAAAAGAAAAGAAAAATAATGACAGAAATAACAAAAGTAAGAAAGAGAAAGAAAGTAGAAACAGAAAAAAGAAATGAAATTAACGAAAGAAAGAAAAAATGAAATAAATAAGAAAACAGATAGAAAGATGAAAATACAGTAAAAAGAAAGGAAGACAGTACAAAAGAGTAGAAAATAAAATAAGAAAGAAAAATAAGAAAGAGAAAAAAGCAGAAAAGAAAAGAAAGAAAAAATATAAGATAGAAAAAAATGAGTTAAATAAAAAAAGAAGTGCAAAAAGGAGAGTGAAATGAAATTGAAAGAGAAGAAAGGAAACCGCAGAAAGAAAGTAGAGAATAAGTCTTTCAGCAGCGTGACCGTCAGGAGTGCGTTGTTGGAAGTGAGCAGCAGCTTGAGCCTGAGCCACATCAGCTGGATTATACTTCTCTTCTGATCTTCTCAAAAAGTGTGTGTGGAATTCACAGCAGAAATAAAGCTCCTTAACTGCTCTGTACGACCTGAAAACTACAAACCTGTTGATGATGAACAATAACAGATTGTTGTTGTTGAATTTGGCCCTAAAATGATTATTTACATTTCACATGCATCATTAATGGTGAACATTGTTATTTTTGATAAGTATTGTAGCAACATGTTTAAGATCATTTTGAAAGTTCAAATTTCTCAATATTACGGTTAAAACTAGAGAAGTCCTCATTTTTGGACTCAAAATTTAAATTGGTTCTTGATTTTAGTCAACTTTTAATACAACATTGCTGCCATTTTTTTTGTACAATCTCAAGTGTAAACGCTTCGAGTTTGAGAAAACTGCTATATAAAACGTAACTAATCCATAAAAATAACGTAATGGTCATGTTGCAAATTAAAGTTAAGGGAAATGCAGCATTGACAATATTCTTTTTGGAACTTGTAATTGCAGAATAATAGATTGTTGTTGTTGAATTTGGCCCTAAAATAATTTTTCATTTTTAACTTTTAGAATTTCTCATGTATTGTTAATACATAAACATTGTCATTTCTAAAAATTGTCGTAGTATTGTAGCATGTTTTAGATCATTTTGAAAAATTCTTATTTCTCAAAATTATAGGTTAAACTACAGTCCCTTTTTTGGACTTAAAATTGAAATTTGTCATCAATTTTAGTCAACTTTTAGTGGTGTTTTTTGTCCTATCTCTAGTGTAAAACACTTTGATTCTGAGAAACCAGATATACGATGTAACTAATACATAATAATAACATTATTGTCAAATTTAAAATCGCTCAACTTTTACCGAAGTTAAACTGCTACAGTACCTTGAATGTGGACAGCTTTGAAAGTTGGTTGTGACTTTTAGCTCAAGCCGACACATCTATTCAAACATATTCAAATATTCTGATGCAAATTTTTAGCTAAAGCATTTAAAAGCTGAAGGATTGACGTCAGCGCGGAGCTGGAGCTCGACTCGAGACGGTCTTTTGACTGTTAAATCAACGTTTAAAAACTCATCCGTTCAATGAATAGTTTCAGATGAAAAGTGAGTGTTGTGTTCTGAGAGAGAAAATCCATTTCCGCCCCCTGCTTTCTGTAGCTGTGGCTCTTTTTAGCAGCTTTTTGACTACAGCGTCAGGGGGTTTCTGGGTTCATGGCCAAAACGTCACTTTTAGGAGCGAGTGCAAAAACCGACTTGAAGCCCTCAAAAACGTTTTCCCAACCAAAGTTGTTTAGTATAAGAGACATGGAGATACAACATACACATTTTGATAGTCAAATAATCCAGTAACTATAAAAAATTAATGCTTGAATATTTATAATATGAAATAATTTACAAATTAAAAAATCCGTGGTTTCTATTTAAGATTCTAAACATTAATTGCGATAAAACTTGTTTTAGGCTTGTGTTCACTTCACAATATTGTAAAATAATTATAGCTATAAATTTCCCAATAATATAATTAAGATTCTAATGTATCTAATATAATATAAAGATTATTAATAATGTTCCGCTAATCGTGGAGAGCTGGATACAACTTTGGCAAATGTTGAATTATCAAAATGATTTTATTGTTGCGTTCAGAATACAATTTCACCATAAACTTATTGCTACAGTAGTTTGACAATAATAACTGTTGCTGCAGTAACTCGGTGTTGGAGTGTTTGTTGTCCAATCTTGAGTGTGAAGCACTGTGAATTTCAGTAAATAGAATATATAATAGAAAATATGAATACAATAATGCTATATAAATCTACTACTATTAATAACAATAATAATAATAACTATTCATAAAAGACTGAGCTTTAGTTCTAAACTTCCAGACAGATTAAAATGTGAGATGATTAAATTCCTTAGCTTTTCCCCCTCTCTTCCCCCAGATAACGGAGGTGTGTGGTGCCAAGCGTCTGGGCTACTTTGGTAAAAGTCAGTTTTACGTGGCGTTGAAGCTGCTTTCCGCCGCTCAGTCCGGCCTCCCGGTTCGGCTGGACAGCATCACGGGAGGTGAGCGAGCAAACGACCAAAACACAAGCAAACGGGATCAACGGGGCTTAGCTTAATGGGATTTACACTAAAACCAGGTGACAGCGGCTAATAACTTTAGACCCCGTCCACACGGGTGCTGGAATCTTGGATAAATGAACATGCCCGCAATGGCCTACGCAGTTTTGTTGGGGGTAAGAGTAGGAGCCTAGG
Organism: Distichodus sexfasciatus; assembly: GCA_032718565.1. Lineage (NCBI taxonomy): Eukaryota > Metazoa > Chordata > Actinopteri > Characiformes > Distichodontidae > Distichodus > Distichodus sexfasciatus. The sequence goes on from JAVGVS010001350.1 coordinate 4,488, forward strand.
GGGTAAGTTTAGTAGTAGGTTTAGGGGTAGGGGCCTAGGGGTTAAGATTAGTGGTTATGTTTAGGGATTGAGGCCTAGTAGGTAAGTTTAAGGGTCTGGGGCCTAGGGGTAAGTTTAGTGGTTAAGTTTAGGCATAGGGGCCTAGGGGTAATTTTAGTGGTTATGTTTAGGGATAGGGGCGTAGTGGTTAAGTTTAAGGGTCTGGGGCCTAGGGGTAAGTTTAGGGGTTAAGTTTAGGGGTAGGGGCCTAGGGGTAAGTTTAGTGGTTAAGTTTAAAGGTCTGGGGCCTCGGGGTAAGTTTAGTGGTTAAGTTTAGGGGTAGGGGCCTAGGGGTAATTTTAGTGGTTATGTTTAGGGGTAGGGGCCTAGGGGTTAAGTTTAAGGGTCTGGGGCCTAGGGGTAAGTTTAGTGGTTAAGTTTAGGGGTAGGGGCCTAGGGGTAAGTTTAGTGGTTAAGTTTAAGGGTCTGGGGCCTAGGGGTAAGTTTAGTGGTTAAGTTTAGGCGTAGGGGCCTAGGGCTATGTTTAGTGGTTAAGTTTAAAGGTCTGGGCCTAGGGGTAAGTTTAGTAGTTAAGTTTAGGGATAGGGGCCTAGGGCTAAGTTTAGTGGTTAAGTTTAGGGGTAGGGGCCTAGGAGTTAAGTTTAAGGATCTGGGCCCTAGGGGTAAGTTTAGTAGTTAAGTTTAGGGGTAGGGGCCTAGGGGTAAGTTTAGTGGTTAAGTTTAGGGGTAGGGGCCTAGGGGTAAGTTTAGTGGTTAAGTTTAGGGGTAGGGACCTAGGGGTAAGTTTAGTGGTTAAGTTTAGGGGTAGGGGGCTAGGGGTAAGTTTAGTGGTTAAATTTAGGGCTAGAGGACTAGGGGTGAGTTTAGTGGTTAAGTTTAGGGGTAGGGGCTAGGGGTAAGTTTAGTGGTTAAGTTTAGGGCTAGAGGACTAGGGGTGAGTTTAGTGGTTAAGTTTAGGGGTAGGGGGCTAGGGGTAAGTTTAGTGGTTAAGTTTAGGGCTAGAGGCCTAGGGGTAAGTTTAGTGGTTAAGTTTAGGGGTAGGAGCCTAGTGGTTAAGTGTAGTGGTTAGGTTTAGGTTTTAAGTTTAGTGGTTAAGATTAGGGTTCTAGGGTTAGGGTTAGGGTTTTGGTGTAACTGTAGTATTATTTACATCTTTTTATTATGGAAGTCTATGGAAGGACCTCACCATGACAGTAATACAACTATGTGTGTGTGTGTGTGTGTGTATTTGCAGAACTCCCTCTACCAGTCTTCGTTGGTATAAATCTAGAGTCACAAAGCAGTGAGGGACAAATTCCGCCCAAAATACAAACCCAGGTGAGAATACTGACATTATAGACTAAATACAGAGAATACCAAGGCGTTTAACTGGAATTTAGCTACTTGGTAACTCGGTCAGTGGGAATTTAGGCAGATTTTTGGCGTCAGTTATTAAATAAGTTTTTATCCTTTTTAGGAACTTTGGTCTCCGCCCCAGTCTCCGCCCACTTCCCCGTCCCACTCACCTCCAGCCTATCACAGCTTCCATTACGCCATGCAGAAGAACGGAACCGACGCTCTCTTGGGTATTTATCTTTCAGTACTAATTTGATAATCTTCTCTTCGTCTTTCGTTAATATTTTTGTGGTCTAAATGAGGTTGTATCACATTAAACGTCTGCATTTTTGTACTTTGTTGGATCTGCATCAAGTTCATTAAGTCCAACTAAATAACGTTTGAAACCAGTGGAACTACCGTCGTCACTGCTAGAAGGTAGGGGTGTAACGACACGTTGTGGACATCGTTATTAGGACTGCATCTAAGCTCGCTGTTCTGAAGCAACGCTCCATCGTCAGTGCTGAAGCTTCATGCTAATTGAGCAGCTTTATTTTATTTTATTTCAAGAACGTTATTTTGGAAACATGAAAAGCTGCTACATGATAATCATCTTCTCGTCATTGTGGGTTTGAAATGTGTCATAGTGTTGACTGTAAATGTACCTTGTTTTAGTGTAAATGCAAGAAAAGGAAGACATTTGATGTTGTCTGGTCCACACGCCTGCTTAAGGTGTACCAGCAAGTTCACCTCTTATTTGTTCATTACAGTTAGCCACGATGAGATCAGTCCACCTTAAAATAGACTTCTTAACTGGCAAACTTCCACTCTAGGTTCGTGACTCTTGGTTTACCCATTTAAGGTGGTCTGGACAGTCTGATTAAGGAAGCCTGGTTTAACTCTTTAAGGTAGTCTAGTTTACCAGTTTATGATAGTCTGGTCCAGACGTTAAGGTGATCTGGCCAGCCTGTTTAAGGTGGTCTGGTTCATCTGTTTCAGGTGGTCTAGTTTACCCATTTATGGTGGTCTACTTTTCATGTTTATTGATTATTGTTTAACGGTTTAAGGGCCAATTTCTCAGTCTGAGACGAAGCCTAGTCCTAGACTAACTTTGACTTTCGATGGTAAATCTCCATTGGCACTGCAACTTAGTCCAAGAATAGGTTTAATCCATGTTCAAGAAACCAGGCCTGGGTGTTTAAGGTAGTCTGGTTTACCATTTTACGATGACCCAACTAATCCGACTAAGGTGGTGTGGTTTATCTGTTCAGGTGGTCTATTTTACCAGTGTAATGTTGATTTACAGTTTAAGTGTTTAAGGTGGTGTAGGTTACCTGTTTAGTGCTAATGAATTTTGATTTTGGTAATCTTGGTAAATTTCTCTCTCTCTCTCTCATTCTCCAGCATATGAGGGTCAGAACTGCTCTCCAAGCCATTATTCTGTCCAAACAGCATCAGATCCACCCCTCCTCACACGGGTAACACACACCCACACACACACAAAACCAGAAACAAAAATAATCCCTCATTAATCATAATTGAGGTAAAATGTTTAATAGTCCTATCTTACTCTATCCGTCCATATTTCTCTGTCTTGTTTCAAGGTGGCATCGGTGGAGAGGCTGGTGCAGAGTGGAGAGGAGGATTACTCTGATGACCCCTGGAGGATGACGGAGGAACAGCTGCAGTATTACACTGCCCAGTTCAGGAGTCTGCAGCCGGACCTCAGCGGCCTCGTCCTGGGTGAGAAACTACGCCTGAGCTCACCTGTTTAAGCTCCTCTGGTCAGGTCAAAACAAGAAGGAAGAAAGAAGGAAAGCCAGATCAGCTCCAGTTAGTCAGCATAGTTACACTTTATCAGAGCAGACCGCCTTAAAATAAATTTCATACCTGGAAAACCTAAAATCCACATTTCTGGCGCTGACTTTACCTGTTTGACATATTTTCAGGTGTTCTGGTTTACCTCTTTAAGTGGGATTGTTTACCTGTTTAAGGTGGCCTGGGTTTGTGTTTAAGGTGGTTTGGTGTAATATTTTAAGTTGTTCTGGTTTTCCCCTTTAAGGGAGATTGTTTACCTGTTTAAGGTGCTTTGCTCTACATGTTTTAAGGTGTTACCTCTTTAAGGGGGTTTGTTGATCTGTTTAAGGTGGCTGTGGTGGAATTTTCTCTTAGCCACCTGTAGTTAACTCAGAAGTAAGAAATAAGGACAAACATCAAGAGTCTCCAGTTGTAACAAAATTTAATCTGGCGAGGGGAGTCTCTCTGTGAGTGTGAGAGACAGGGACGTAGCACCAAATTCTGGACACAAGCAGTCTCCATGGTCCCCCTCCCAATGATAAAATAAAATTCCACACTTCTCAAGGGCCCTCTACCCACTTTGGGCCCTGGTAAGCCAATCCCCTTTTTCCCCCCACTACGACGCCCCTGGTGAGAGAGAGTCCGATTTGCACCTCTACAACCAGTGATTTATACGTTGTCTCAGGGGGTAACACAAAAGGTCCTTGATCAGCATTTCCTCTTCATCTACTCAACAAGGTTTGGCCGTCAGCACTTCTTCTGATCTACTCAACAAAGTTTGGAAAAACAGGACTTCTTATCCATTGCGTTTTTTTTGTTTCTGCTATCTGCCCGTCCAGACTAGATAAACAAGAAGACCCAGGGCTACTTATTGATGTAATTATTTGATGTGAAACTAACAAGTAAAATCTTGATATCATTTTTATAAGCAAATTCTAGTTTTCGCATAATGAAAATTTATCTTTTTTTCTTTTATTTCTGCAAGACAGTGTTTTTCAGTAGAGATTTAACTTAAGAAATGTGTGGGGTAAAGGTCCATAGCCATTGTTATATATATTTTTTTCGATCTGGGACATTCTATGGCTTATTACAATATAAAAATATGTGCTTATTTCCAGACACAATTTGAATTTGACCGTCCTTGGTATCATTATTACTGCTGAAGAAGTTAGCAGTCTGCCCCAGAGATGTTCCTGATCAGATGACCTCTACAATGCAGTCATACACTATCCCCCAACAGTTAAAGACAGGCACGCATACACACACACACACACACACACAGAGAAAAAGACTCAGGCACAAAAAGATTTTTTTTTCAGCAGTGTGTTTTTCGTGAGAAACCCTTTAAATTTACTCTCTATTGCGCACACAATTACTCTGGAGTAATTTATTGCACAAACACTGGACTTAGATTGTATAGGGTAAGTCTTCTCGATTTCATTGATGTGTGTATCATGCGTGTTTGTTACTTGCGAGTTATGAGTGTGAGACTAAAGGTTACAAAAATGAATGCGAAATGCTGTCCATTGAGTTCAGAAGGTTAAGGTCCCATTGTTTACTTCTTGAACTTGGTCTGGTTTTCATGTTCAAGGTGCTTGTCTGGCTTATCTGCTCCATATAGTTTGCTTCAGCCTGTATCGGGTCAGAGGAGCTGGCTTCCCGCTAGAACATTTCATCATGATCTCATTACAGAGCTGTCAGTTGGCTCTAAACACATCCGGAACGAGAGCTGCCAAACACAATGTGGACCGAAACACTGCTTTTTTAAATTTTATATAGATTTCCTTTTTGACATTTTTATGATTTTGTTTTCCCTCAGGCCCTGTTGCTAAAAACTTTTTCACCAAGTCAAAGCTGCCCATTCCAGAGCTGTCTCATATATGGTGAGTTGATCTGCGTCCTAGCTCGGCATTCAGCTGATGCTTTTAAACACAAACCTTTGCCGTTTTTGTTTAAATTTTACGTGATTTTTTTTGTCATTGTGAACACAGCACACCACAATCTTTTTTTTCCAGGGAGCTGAGCGATGTGGACCGCGACGGCGCTCTCACTTTCCCAGAATTCTGCACGGCCTTCCACCTGGTGGTGGCGCGTAAAAACGGCTATGCCCTGCCCGAGCGGCTACCGCACACGCTCAGACCGTCGCTAAGGGAGCAGAGCCTGGCGCCGTCGCTGCAGGTACCACCATCCTGCTAATGCTGGTGTGGTTTAACTTAATTTAAAGTAGTCTAGTTCCCCCGTTTAAGGTGGTCTTGTTGACTCAATTAAGGTGGTCTCTTTTACCCGTTTAGGGCAGATTACCAGTTTATGGCTGTCTTGTTTATCTGTTTAAGGTGGTCTGGTTTACCCATTTAAGGTGGTCTTGTTAACCAGTTTAGGTGGTCTGCTTTACTTGTTTATGGTGGTCTTGTTAACCAGTTTAGGTGGTCTGCTTCACCAGTTTAAGGTGGTCTGGTTTACTCAATTAAGGCTGTTAGTTGATCTGTTTAAGGTGGTCCGGTTTATTCATTTATGGTGGTCTTGTTTACTCAAATAAGGTGGTCTCGTTGACCCGTTAAAGGTGGTCTGGTGTACCTGTGTAAAACGGTCTTGTATAGCTGTTTAAGGTGGTCTGTTGAACTATTTTAGGTGAATGTTATTGATATTGATCATTTGTAATTATTTTCCAGAACACTCAGCCGCTCATTTCGTTTGAGTTCTCAACAACACCCAGACAAACGGTAAAAGGATAAAAGTCTGCGTCTCTTTTCTCAGAAGTAAGACACATTGTGTTATATTCTTTGTGTTTATGCTTTTTCCTGCCCCTACACAGGAAGTGCGTGTGGCCGACCAGCCGGAGTCCAGAGGGGATGTGTATAAACCAGGTAAAATCTATGCTATCCATGAGAAGGTCAGTATGGGTCAGGGACTGGAACAAAGACTAGACCAAACTTAGATTTTAATCTCAAATGAGGTCATGTTTAGTACTAGGATTAGACTAAAATATTGACAAAATCTAATACTAACACATATTAGGTTTTTAGGACTGGATGTTGTTTTCAGATTTTAGTCCCAAAAGAGCAGCAGCTTCTCAGGACCAGCAAGTGGTGTGTTTGTTCTTGTTTTTCAGTTTTTTTTGCTTTTTAGCTTTTCAGACAGAAATATAACACAATTGGTTCTGATTTAAAAATGCTTGGATAAAGTAAGATGAAGAATAATATTAGTAATAATAATCTATTTATATAGCACCTTTCATGAATATTTCATTGTAATTTAATATTATACCGATTTTATTATCAAACGTTGACAGTATTACAGTGTGTGCAGAGTTGTGGAGTTCGTTTGAGGTGAACCCGAATCCGGTTCCGTCCTGTTATTTCAGATCCTCTGCTTTCATCCTCCAGGTTATTGGAGCACGCCCTTATCTGGCCCGCGTTCTAAAGCTCCTTGCCTTTATTACTTTTTGCACGGACGTTTTTTTGGAAGCACACACTCTTGTGGGAAAGAGGGAGAGAGTGGTAACGGGTCACGGGGAAGCTTCTGGAAAAGCGGCTCCAGTAATAACGACCTGGGGATATAACCCTCGTATAAAAGCTCATAATGTTGGAGGTTCAGGACTCGTCCCAGATATTACATCTGAAGTGATAGCTGATGTTTTATTATAAGAGTCATCATCGGGGTTGAGGAAAAGAACAGACGCATGGCGTGTTGTGATAAAGTGACGTGTGCTGAGTCGATACTGAGTCGGATTCTGATCGATCTGAAAAATCATGATATTTTACTCAACAGTTTTTCCTACTTTCTTTATTTCGTCTTAATTACTTACATACTTTTTTATTCTTTCTTTCCTACTTTTCTTCATTTTTTCTTATGTACTAACATACTTTCTTTTGTTGCTTACAACTTCTACTCATTCTTTTTACTTTTGTTCTTTCTTTCCTCTTCTTCCTTTTTTTTTCGCTTTCTTTATTTCTTTCTTTATTTTCTTCTTTCTTTCTTTTCCCCTTCCTTTTCTTTCTTTCTTTTTTATCCTTTTCATCTTCTTTCTTTTTTCTTCTTTTATTCATTTTTTCTTTCCTTCCTTTTTTCTTTCCTTCTTTCTTCTTCCTTGCTTTCCTTCCCTTTTCTCTAATTTTCTTCCTTTTTCATTTTTTCCATCTTCTTTCTTTCTTCTCTTTCTGTCTTTCCTTCCTTCTGTCTTCCTGTCTGTCTGTAGTTTCTGTGTTTACACTTCTCTGTTCTCCTTTGTGCTGACGTGTTGAACGTGTTTCAGATCGTCCCATAGAGTCGGAACTCAGTGTGAAGTCCAGGACGAGACCCAGGCGAGTGCACTTTAATATCCGACATCTTTATGCTGTAATGCTGTAATATAATCTCCGGTGTGATTAAACGCTTGTCTGTGTGTGTGTGTTAATTACAGATCCTTCTCCAGCACCTCTATAGACGACGCCATGAAGAAGACAGAGGAACCCCCGACTCCTCCACCTCGCCCCCAAAAATCCCACTCCCGCGCCTCCTCCCTCGACCTCAACAAGCTGCTGCAGCAGGGAGGACAGGGTGACGACACTCATCAATCAACCTGCCTTTAGAAGTGCTCCAACTGACGTATTTCCAATTGGCTTGTATTTGAAATGTCTGTTTCCTGGTTTCATGATTTAATGTTGACCCAAAATCTTAAATGAAACATTCAGGTCCCTGACATTGTCCTACAAAGTGAAGTAAACAGCTCAAATCGGGGCCAAAACTCGATGAAGATGATCACAACCTTTTAATAACATTGTCTTTTAATAAAACGAACCTTCCGTTCACTATAAAGTGACATTACGACACGTACGACGTCTGATCCATGGTTAGATTTCGGATCGTTAATGTATCGATGGAGATGGATGAATCATTACGCTCCTGCTGTGTGTTTCTGTTGCTCTGAAGGTGCTAAGAGCGGTTGGCTCCTCCCCCCTCCCGCCCTCCCACCTCGCCCCGCCCCCTCACAGGTAAACACTCACTTCACACACACTGTTACAAACACACACACGGGACATGGGGATGATGATGATGAGGAGGAGGAGGAGAAGGATGGTGATGAGGATGATGATGATGCTGATGGTGGTGATGATGATGGTGATGATGGTGATGGTGGTGGTGGTGATGACGATGATGATGACGGTGATGATGGTAATGATGATGGTGGTGATAATGCTGAGGGTGATGGGGATGAGGATGATGATGGTGGTGATGATGATGATGGTGGTGGTGGTGATGATGATGACGTTGGTATTGATGATGATGATGATGATGATGATGATGATGATGATGATGATGATGATGATGATGATGACGACGACGACGACGATGATGATGACGATGATGATGATGACGGTGATGATGGTGATGATGATGGTGGTGATAATGCTGAGGGTGATGGGGATGAGGATGATGGTGGTGGTGGTGATGATGATGATGATGATGATGATGACGGTAATGATGATGATGGTGGTGGTGGTGGTGATGATGATGATTATGATGATGATGATGGTGGTGGTGATGATGATGATGATGACAGTGATGATGATGATGATGATTGTGATGATGGTGATGATGATGATTGTGATGGTGCTGAGGGTGATGAAGGGTGGTGATGAAGGGTGGTGATGACGGTGATAACGGTAGTGATGATGACAGTGATGACAGTAGTGGTGGTGGTGGTGATGATGATGGTGATGACGATGATGACAATGATGTTGATGGTGATGATGATGATGACGATGACGGTGATAATGGTGATAATGATGGTGGTGATGATGACAGTGATGGTGATGACGATGATGACAATGATGGTGATGATGATGATGATGATGATGATGATGATGACAGTGATAATGGTGATAATGATGGTGGTGATGATGACAGTGATGGTGATGACGATGATGACAATGATGTTGTTGATGATGATGATGATGACGGTGATAATGGTGATAATGATGGTGGTGGTGGTGATGGTGATGGTGATGATAAAGATGGTGATGATGTTGGTGATGGTGATGACGAAGATGGTGATGATGATGGTGATGGTGATGATGATGATGATGGTGATGATGTTGATAATGAGGGACTGAGTCCTCTTTTCTTTCTTTTGGCAGACGGCCCACTTACTACAGGAAGCAGAGGAGAACTCCCATCAGGCCGTGCAGCAGCCGCACTTTGCAGATTTCAGCAAGCTCCGAGAGGAAGTGAGAAGCGCTCTTAAATATGACTTTGGTCCTGTAGGGTTTAGGTTTAGTCTTGCATGGTTAAGTTTAGTCCTGTAGAGTTTGAGTTTAGTCCTGTACAATTAAGTTTATTCTTGTGTGTTTGAGATTTGTCTGGTAGACGTCGGGTTTAGTCCTGCAGAGTTTAAGTTTAGTTCTGTAAGGCTGGGGTTAGGGTTTAGTTGGGTATAGTTGAGTCCACCTCTGTAAGGCTGAGTTTAGTCTTGTGGATTAACGTTTAGACCTGTAGTTGATCTGATGCTGATGTGTGGAGCTGTGTGCAGGTTTATCTCTGAGTGTCGTGACACACTGTCACCACCGCACGGCGCTGTTGCTCATGAAACACTCACACACTCAGCAGCAGGCGGTTCTCCCTTAGTGCTGACCTGGGCTCAGTTTAGTGCTGATCTATTCCCTACTCTCTCCTCTCCTTTCTTTACTATTTATTTGTTTATGTGTTTATAATGCTAATCTTTGCTGAAACTGGTCTAAATCTTCCTCCAGGACTCCACTTCCCAAAGCCACGTGTTGTCCCAAAGCCACGTCCCCCAGAAACCACTTCGGCGGAAGCTCCACCCAGAAAGCCAGAACGCCCCGCCCACTTCAGCCACCTGCACAAGCTTGACCCCCTCATCAGCAGCACCCAAATCTGCTCAGAGGTGTGTGTGTGTGTGTAGGATGTGAGTGTGTATTGAGTTGTGTGGTTGTGTTGAGGTGTGTGCTGATGTATGCGTTAAGATGTATGTTAAGGGGTATGTTGAGGTGTGTATTCAGATGTGTGTTAAGGTGTGTGTGTGTGTGTATTGAGTTGTGTGGTTGTGTGGTTGTGTTGAGGTATATGTTGAAGTGTGTGTTGACGTATGTGTTAAGATGTATGTTAAGGGGTATGTTGAGGTGTGTATTCAGATGTGTTAAAGTGTTTGTGTGTGTTAAGGCTGGCCGGGAGACAGAGGCGTGAGATTCAGACGGCCATCAGAAAACACAGAGAGACCAACGCAGTGCTGACACGACTCAACAGTGAACTACAGCAGCAACTCAAGGTACACACACACTTACACACACACATACATACACACCCACACACACCCACACACACACACACATACACTTACAAACACACACACACATACACACCCACACACACACACACATACGGATGGATGGATAGATAGAATGAGAAAGAGAGAGACTAGAGTGGTGCATAATTTAGATTCCTGAATAAGATGATATGGGTGTGTATTTAGTTCAACTGCCATGTATATGTGTGTGTGAGAGTGTGTGTGTGTTAACTCTGCATTTTGCATTCCATATGTCCTCTCATATGTCATATAATGCAGTCTGCAGACACACACACACACACACACACACCCCACCCTGACTTCTTAAAATACACACACACACACACACACACACACACCCTGACTTCTTAAAATACACACACACACAACTGTCTGCTTTGCAAAATAGACTCTCTGGCAGCAGCTGTGCAGTGTGTGTGTAAAAAGTGTTTGCGTGTGTGTGTGTGTGTTTGTATGTAATTATTGTAATTACTCATTCTCTCTCTCTCTGTCTTATTTGTTCTATTCATCTATCATCCGTCTATCTTATTGTCTTTCTTTCCTTCTTTCTCATATAACTCTTCAAATCTCCCTATTTCTCTCATTCTTTTTCTCTATTTCTCTCACTCCTTTTTATTCTTTCCTTCTTTTATTCTCTCTGTCTCATTCTTTCTCTCAATCTTGCACTCTCTTTTTCCATTATTTCTTTTCTTTCTTTCTCAAATCTCTATTTCTCTTTTTCTTCTCACGTTCTCTTATTCTCTCTCCCTCTCTGTTTTTGCAGGTAGTGCATCAGGAGAGAGTTACTCTGGAAACTCATTTGGACCTTGTCCGTCCCACGACCATCACATGACCCAGACATTCCCTTTAATACACACACACTTCTACACACACACAGAGCTGTACACACCCAGATAACCCAGTGGAATGTAGTTTTGCACTTCAGTGAACACCTCTAATGACTGCACGCTGCTGAAGTTCTGCTGCAACAACCAACGACATGAAGTTTTTATTAAACCAGTTCTTACCACATTTAATCTGTATAACTTTATACAACTGTAGAACTGAAGAAAATAATCTTTTAACATGTAATGAAGTTGTGTAAGAGTAGCCCTTCCTCCTCTTACTGAAGAACAAACCTCACAGAGGAAAACGCTGGTGAACATCAGAGTCCTGGTAAAACTGTGGAAGTGGGTTTTATGGTCAATTTCAACTTAACAACGTTTGGTCAACGAGGCCCAAGTGTTTACTGAAATGAAATGTGGTTCGTCACAGCTCTCAGTGCAACAGACAGGTTTATCAGTTTCCCAAAATCATAAAAATTGAAATTTAAAGGACATTACACTTTTAAAGAAATTTTAAAGAAACTAAAAGATTTAAAAAAAAAAAATGTTACAGAAATTAAAAATGTTGAGAAAGTTTTTAAAAATGTTAATGAAATTGAAAATGTTATTAAAAATTATAAAGAAATTTAAACGGCTAATAATTGTAAAAGAAATGTTAAATATTTTCTAAAGGTTTAAAGAAAGAAAGAAATGTAAAGAAATGAAAAGGTTTTAAAAAAATTTAAAGAAAAATGAAAATTGAAATTTAAAAGACATTAAAAAAGTAAAGGAATATAAAAGATTTTTTTTTAATTATGAAGTTGAAAGAAATTAAAATGTTAAAGATACTTAAAAAAATGTCCACATTTTAAAGACATTGAAAGGTTTAAAGAAATGTTATTGAATTATAAAAGGTAGTCAAAATTGTAAAGAAATTAAATAAAAGTTTAAAAAGATAATTAAAGTGAAAGAAAATTGAAAGAAATGTCAAATGTTTAAAGAAATCTGAAGGAAATCTATTAGAATTTAAGAAATTTAAAAAGTTTAAAAGAACCCGGACATCACAGTGGAACTGAGTTTGACTCTATACTGTCTGATTACACACCTCATCCTTTGTTTGTGTGTGTGTTTTGGGAATTTTTTGGCTTTTTGAGCAGGTATGTAAATTAGAATTGAAGGAGACATTTCTATTTTTAAAGCATGAAAATCTCAAAATGATGTGAACGGAGGTCCTGGAGAAATGGAGCTGTTTTTATTGAGTTTTTAATGCATTAAAATGAACAACTTTTGTTGCAACTCCACATTTCTAAAATGTGTTCTCTTTTTACGGTGAATCCGCTCTACTGTATTCTCCAATGTATTTATTTTCATAAACTTTTAGTTACAGTGTGACAGGGAAATTTAATGCAACTAAACTGAAGGCATGTGTTATTTTTGGTGGGTGTTGATGCGGAGTTGACCATATGGTGTGTGTTCAGTATTTCTTTATGCAAATATATGACGATGAACGCTGTTTTGATGTTGCACGGTGTATGTTTTTTCTTGTTACGTTTATCTGGAAATTTTGTGCACAACATTTGCATAGAATTTACACAACGTTTTCCAAAGAATCATGAAGTTTCAATATTAATGTCAATATTTAGAACAAAACCAACACCAACACTTTTTCAACTCCAACCTTTTCCATCAAAAGCTTATTAAAGCGATCACAATAAGCAGTGTGTAGTGTGCATTTTTCACACACACAGATATAGTCCGTCACGTTCCCAGCAGCTGAAAGACTAAGAACCTCCAAGGCCACACAGCTGATGGCAGAATTACACACACACACACACACACACACACACACACACACACATTGTGTGTTATAAATATGTACAGTGCCAGACTGACTTCCCTTTTGCACACACAGACACACACACACACACGCTGTCTCACACTGTACGTGAGACAGTGTGTGTGTGTGTGTGTCTGTGTGTCTGTGTGTCTGTGTGCACTGTCTCACACACACACATCCTTGTACTTCTATAGTAGTGAGGACCTCCACTGACTTCTATATTACTGTATGTAAATAATACTACACCTAACCCTAAACATAACCCTAACCATGGCCTCAGTAACCAAAAGCTAATCTTTCTACACTTTTAGTTTTGCAAATAAACCTGTATTTATTTTGTAAAAGCAGTTTAAAGAAGTGAGGACCACTAAAAAAGTCCTCACTTCCCAAAAATGTCCTCACTCTGCTGGTTAAAAACTCATTTTGGTTCTCACTAAGTAGCAACTACAAGAACACACACACACACACACAGATAAAGCCGCAGTGGACACGCCTCCTCGAGGTTAATCCCGCATTCTCTCTTACACACACACACACACTCCGCTTCCTCGTCACGCGCGGTACTGGACGAGCAGGACAGTAAGAGAGGGAGTGTGTGTGAGGGGGGGAGAGAGAGAGAGAGAGGGAGTGTGTGTGAGAGATAGAGAGATAGAGGAGGAGTGTGTTATGGACGCCGGTGGGAACGTGTTGGTGACTCTCAGCGATGTGGAACGGACCCGGTACGCGGCTCTTCACGCGCTGTGTCACGCGCAGGACAGCACGGGAGCGCTAGCAGCGGGGAAAGTGGCCGAGCTGTTGCGCGCCTCGCAGTTGCCTAGCGACACGCTGCGCCAGGTGAGTGTGATGTCACTCGTCCCACCATGCTTCCGGTACCGGCCGTCTCCACGCGGGACGTCACTTTGGGGTCGCCTCATTAAGTTTTCTTCCACTTCCGGTTCTACTTAAGCCTGAAACGGCGTGACGTCAGTTTTTGGTAGCCTCATTTACATTTTCGCTTATCCAGCTGACAGGAAGTTAAGATTGTTTGGTGAAGGCCTCGTGTAGCTACGCATTATTTACAACTTAAACACTTAAATACGCCATGTTTTACTCAGCTAAGCTAACTGAGTAACTAACTAACTAAGATGAGTAAAGTGAAAAGTTTGGGCTTTTGTTAGTTGACATAATAGCAGCATTTTTCGCTTAGCTAGTTAATAGAAAGGGACCCTTTGTAGGGTACTGGGTAGAGTGTGGGTTGTATAAAGGCGCTTGGTAGGGTACTGGGTAGAGTGTGGGTTGTATAAGGGTACTTGGTAGGGTACTGGGTAGAGTGTGGGTTGTATAAAGGTGCTTGGTAGGGTACTGGGTAGAGTGTGGGTTGTATAAAGGCACTTGGTAGGGTACTGGGTAGAGTGTGGGTTGTATAAAGGCACTTGGTGGGGTACTGGGTAGAGTGCGGGCTGTATAAAGGCGCTTGGTGGGGTACTGGGTAGAGTGCGGGCTGTATAAAGGCGCTTGGTAGGGTACTGGGTAGAGTGCGGGCTGTATAAAGGCGCTTGGTAGGGTACTAGGTAGAGTGCGGGTTGTATAAAGGCGCTTGGTAGGGTACTGGGTAGAGTGCGGGTTGTATAAAGGCCCTTGGTGGGGTACTGGGTAGAGTGTGGGTTTGTATAAAGGCACTTGGTAGGGTACTGGGTAGAGTGTGGGTTGTATAAAGGCACTTGGTAGAGTACTGGGTAGAGTGTGGGTTGTATAAAGATACTTGGTAGGGTACTGGGTAGAGTGTGGGTTGTATAAAGGTACTTGGTAGGGTACTGGGTAGAGCGTGGGTTGTATAAAAGTGCTTGGTAGGGTACTGGGTAGAGCGTGGGTTGTATAAAGGCACTTGGCAGGGTGCTGGGTAGAGTGTGGGTTGTATAAAGGTACTTGATGGGGTACTGGATAGAGTGTGCGTTGTATAAAGGTAATTGATGTGGTACTGGGTAGAGCGTGGGTTGTATAGAGTCAGAAGCATGTTCACGGCCACAGCGTCTGTTTTTACATTCTACTTTGCACAGCTGTGTGTCTGTGTGTGACGACAGGAAGGGTGCTGGCGTTGAGGGAGCAAGGGAGATAAGCAGGCCACAGCAGGACAACACACACACACACACACACAGTGAGGTGAGTGTTAACGATGAGTGTGTGTGGTGAGATTGAAGGGAGATTCCTCCTGGTATTGTGTGTGTGTGTGTGTAAAATACAGACAGGAAGTGGATCTGGGCCCACTCTTCTGTTTCCTGTTCACAGTGACCCTGAGCAGGTCCCCTGCTTCCACACACACACACACACACACTCTGACAAGCTCTGACACATACACACACAGGACACACGGACACACACACTCTTACTGACCACTTCACACACAAAAACACATATCTGTCTGTCTGTCTGTCTGTCTGTCTGTCACATACACACATTCACACACAAAAACACAGCAACATTCTCTCTCTTGTTGTTTATTCTCCTTTAGTACGTTTTTATTCTGTTCTTTTTCATCTTGAGCGTTGCTGAGAGTTACATCACTTTATCCTGCTGCTGGAGCTTAGTTGCCTTCAGGCTCCATCTTTAAACTCCGCTTCAATACTTCAGATGCATTTATGTTCTTTCCACAGCCAAATTTAATACATTTATACTTCTACCCAGCATTAAAAATAATTGTTAAGTTTAATAAATACAAAGAATCAATTAAAAGTAAAAATAAGTAAATACATTCAATACATTTATCCACCTCTCACCCAGCATTAATAAATAAATAAATAAATAAATAGGGTTTAATTTAATGTAAAAGACATAAAAGTGGTACATTTAATAAAAATAAAAATTGTTGTAATAAGTTTATAATCCTCCTATCCTGCATTTAAAACTAATACTATTACTAATACTAATAAAACTTTATATTTGAATTAAATGTTATGTTATTAAATAAATATTAGAATGAATTCAATAAAAATAAAAATAAATCTAGTAAATTTAACCTAGCATAAAAAATTAATTACATATAATTTAATTAAGTATAATAATAACAAAATCAATAAAAATAATTGCAAAATACTTGTAATCCTCCTAAAAATGTAATAAAGAAAAATATACATTGATTATTATTAGACTATATTATATTCTTTCTTTCTTTCTTTCTTTCTTTCTTTCTTTCTTTCTTTCTCTCTCTCCTTCACTACACCTGTCTGTTTAAAGAGAGAACTCTCTCCACCTCCCTGTTCTTCAGGTCCAACTCGCCTTACCTGCCAGACCTGGACACAGTGTCCATAGCAACCCAGTAACCTCCAACCTTCCAGTCATCACCTTGTCATGGAAACGAGCCAAAAACAATAAACACATTCAGCAAACATTTCTTTATTTTCTTTCTTGTTTCAACTTGTTTCAACTTGTTCTTCTTAAGTCTTCTTCTTCTTCTTCCCATATTTTCTGAGCACTTCTCCTCCAAGGGCGTTTGACACATCACAACAGTTCCAACAGAAAATTGTGTGTCCTGATCCGATGTAGTGCGCTTGTATACAACTTTTTGATCATTCAACGTCTTCCCCCTTTTTTTCCTCCTTTATTCACCCCTTTTTTTTTTTTTACATAGGCTCCCATTCATTTTTTAACGAGTTCCTACAAGGAGCCCGTTTGAGATATCGACACTGTTCCAACGCCAAAACGTCCGTTCTGGTCCAGAATGATTAGCTTTTAAACGATTATTCGTTCGCTTCACTGCATCCCTCTTTTTAACTTTCTTTTTTCCATTGGCCTCAATAGCAGCTGACAAAAATCGCCTCTAGAAAATCTCCCATTGACTCCCATTCACTTTACACTGAGCCACTCTTCATACCTTCAACTTTTGAATGCTAACCATTCTAATGCTAACAATACTAGTAATGATAATCCTAGCGATTTGAATGCTAACAATGCTAATGCTACCTATGCTAATGCTACCGATGCTAATTCTAACAATTGTAATGCTAACTTTTTACTGCTAGCCATGCTAATACCAACTATGCTAATGCCAATGATGCTATTACTAATAATACTTTTTTCTCATATGTAACCAGTGTAACATGCAACCACACTTCGCATTTTCTCTCTGGAAATGCATGTTCAAGTTTTAAAAACATTCTTACTACACTTTAATTCATTTTATTTGAATGTCAAAGTCAAAAAGGAACTTTGCTTTACTACAAAGGGAGTCAGAACAATAATTGGTGGACCCCTAAAGCTTAATTAAACCATTTATTGTGTTATATATCTACAAATCATTTATACAACTTGGACTTTTATCATTACATTCATTTTGTGAAGTGAACATTTTATATTCATTGTTTAGAAACAAGACAACTTTAAGCATGAGTTACAAAATAAACTGATAATTATTTTGTTTTCTGTAATGGCTTTGTGCAAACAGTCGTGATTATTCTTTAATTTAATATTTATTAGATTTCAATTCATTGTCTAACATTTTGATTACAGTACCATACAGCATATTAATTTCAGCTGCAATCACATTGTTTAATCAAGGATGAAGATGAAAATCAGTTAAAGGAAAAAATATTCAGTAAATTATTTTAGTATTTTTAATTTTAAACAATTTGTTAGAGGTGTTCTATTTCAACACAAGCCACATGTTGCCCCCAGGATTTTAGCATTTTTAATTTTAACAATATATTTATGATTAATTTATATTTATGTAACATTTCTACACAAGATACCCCTTGCAAACAGATATTTGTAATTTTTTAACATTTAGTTTCTTTCTCTACCACTTCTATCCAAACCACTTGTTACAACCAGTTTTGATATTTTTAACTTTTACAGCATTTGTTACCCAAAATGGTTTTGATGGCTTTGAAGTCAGATCTTAAAGCGTCCTTTTCACCTTGGAACATGATGGTCCCGTTGTGATAAACATTTACATTAATTCTCTTGCTTTGTATTTGTATTTGTCTGCCTTTGTCGATTTCTTTGGTTGTGGTGACTTTGTAATAGTTATTGATGGCATTATACCAGTCCTCATGACGTTGTGTGTAAAGCTGATAGTTTGTGATCTCAGCCTTTTCTTCTCCTTCGCTCACATCTGCTATTAGAGTTTCAGGATATTTTGCCTTTAGATCTTCCTTGAACTTTTTCTTCTGTTGACCTTTCTTTTGATTGTTTGTTTCGTTCATGATGTAATCCGGATAGATGATGGTGTGGTCAAGTTGGTTTATCACCTGCAGTGCTTCTTCCTCACTGGGTCAATGATATATAGAAATTTTTAATGTTGAAATGTGAAAGCAGCCTCATCCTTACACATTTGCTAAAGGTTTTTTGTTGTTGACATTTGAATTCATACAATATCATTAGGTTACAAAGTGCTCATAAAGTACAAAAGAAAACAAAAGCCACACATTGCAGCCAGGGTTTTACTGTTTGTTTGTTTTTATTTATTTATTTAAAATCATTCATTTCTGTTTCTATAACATTTCTACACAAGCCAAATAATGCAACTAGGATTTTAGTTTTTTTTTTTTTTTTTAATTTAAGTCGTTTATTAATATTTCTATAAGAGTTCTACACTTTGCAACCAGATATTTTTCATTTTTCATTTCACTTCAAAATATTCAATTACATTTATGTAACATTTCTACACAACAAACAAACTGCTTCCAGAATTTTAGTATTTGTTTATTTTTGAACTGTTTGTTTCTATTTCTATAACACTTCTATTCAAGAAATGAGCTGCAACCAGGATTTTTGTATTTATTATTGTAAACCATTCATTTCTATTTCTAAAACATTTCCACTTTCTATACATTTTAACTTGGATTGTAACATTTTTAGTTGTGAACAATTCATTTCTTTTAATTAATAGTTAATTTAATTTTTATATTTTTAATATTTAACAATTCATTTCTGTTTCTACACAAGCAACCCTGATTTAGATCATTTTTTAAAGTTAGAACTATTCATTTCTATAACATTTCCCCATTGCTAACTTTGTAGAGACTTAAATATTACTTAAATATTTACATTTTTGAGTTTGTATTATGTATGGACATTCTTACCGTGTTGCCATTTTGGTGTAAGTCGACTTGTTATTCCAAATCTTCTCTTTCACACACATTTATATGTGGCTTCTGCACAACCAGAATAACCGGGGATTTTGTCACACTTGGGCAGGGATCTCAAAAGTGAAGAAACATTCTCTCGTTCTAGTCACGGCAGTGACATCAGTCTTACAGCCAGGTGAAGGATGAATTTACAGATTTTTATATTTTTAATATTTTACAACA
>JAVGVS010001351.1:0-23799 GCA_032718565.1 Distichodus sexfasciatus
TTATTATTATGAGTAGTAGTAGTAGTAGTATTAGTATTAGTATTATTGTTATTATTATTATTCATACTTTTTTCCCCTTAAACAGTTTTTATCAAACCCCAAATGCAATACTCTTTTTCGTCTGGTAGAAATATGGTTGTCATTCCCTATTTTGTCCACAAGGGGAGAGTAACTGTGCTCTTACTTTTCTTGTGGTTAGCCAATTTCCAACACAATTTTTTTCATTGTATATTTTTGTGCACACAGTAATCACAGAATTTCTTCACAAATTGCACATGTACTTTTTTTCAACCAATTAGGTTTACAATAATCTCTTGTTTAGTGATGTTTTAGGTGAAAAGTCATCCATAATGTTGCCTGTTATTCCCTTTCACTAAGCAGACTGCTCTGACTTTCGATGTCAGACATGCACACTGCATCATGCTATTTTTGCACACAGACTTTGTAGTGCAATTAGTACCAGGGCTGCATGCAGACTAACAGGAGAAAAGAGTTTGTTGAATCTCTAGAGTCAAGTTTATGCACTGATACCTCAAAGCTTAAATCAGTACTACAGAGGTGGCAAAAGTTCACATATACTATACTCAAGTAGTATAGTATAGTACAGTAGGGCAGTTGGTGGTGTAATGGTTAGGGAGTTGACCTCGTGATCGGAAGGTTGCTGGTTCAAAAAGGTGCTACTGAGGTACTCATGAACAAGGTACCCGTCCCCAAGCACTGCTCCCTGGGTGCTGCCAAAGCTGCCCACTGCACCTTCACAGATGGGTCCAATGCAGAGGTCACATTTGGTTGTGGTGCACTGTGCGCTGTGCTGTGGGGTGTTCACAGTGATAAATAATCACTCACTCACTAATGTTTGCTTTTCTATTTTTGTTTTTTACATGAAAAAATGAATTCAATGACATTAGCAAAAATAAACAATAATGGTCATCCAACTTGTCGTGAGTGATTGGGAAGTTTGGAATGTTCATAATGACACATTTCTGAAATACTAGGCAATTTTCATGTCTGATTTTAGGTATTTTGCATTGCATTACACACAAATAACATCTCTAGTACTTTTGAGAACATTATGGAAATATTGTAAGCATGTCATGTTGTTAACTGAGAAAATCTTGTCATTAAGATCTTGGCTGAAAGTTCACCCACAAATCTAGATTCGTTTGTAGTAATTTGAAGAAACTATAACTCTGACTAATCTGCTGTGAGCTCCAACTTCCAGTAGGAGGTCTGTGCAAAAAACACTAAACTCCCATTCTTATTGGTTGTTTAGTGATCCTGAAGGTGGTTGCCACCCTGCTGAAGAACTCCACGCCCAGCCCGGAGCTGATGGAGGTGCGCCGTCTTTTCCTCTCCGACATGATCAAGCTCTTCAGCAACAGCCGAGAGAATAGACGGTGAGGGTTTGGCTTCGTCCTCATCCTCCGATCCCGACTCCAAACTGCAACAATTAGCCACCTGATGAAAAGATAAAAGAGGGAGATGGGATGGTGTGAGACGTTCTCCCCGATGTCCTGTGTTTAATGAGCTTCCCATGACGCTGAATTATCCTTGAATTTGCCACACATTTTCCCATCCAGCAGATGTTGCAAACACACATGCTCACAAACACACACATACAATATACAAGCATGCATGCATGGGCACGTCAAAGGCAATCACAAGCATCCTGACAGCTGCGTCTAACTTACTGTCCTTTGTATTGTCAAATGTCACACAGTCCATCAATCAATCCGTGTGCTGCAGAAGCTGCGATCCTGACAGTTCATCATCTCTGCCGTTAAAGATTAGAGAAAGCCGCTCTGACAAACGACGCCCAAACACTTTTAACGCTCTGTTGTTTCCCTTAAAGCACCTCTGTGCTTCCCTGAAGCGTCCTCACAAACTCACTGACGGCTACACATGGAAGCTATCGAAACTGACATATTTTCGTGAGGCGTTTGACTGTTTTACTGGCTAGCAACTCCAAGTAAAGCAATCCGAAACAGGATGAATATCTGTATTGTACTTGTATTTCTAATATTTATAAGAGATGCCCTGTTGCAGGACACACCACGTTGTGGAGGATACCTAACTAAAACTAGTGATTTTACTAATGTAACCACTTTTTAGTAGTGTGGCTACTTTTCAAACACTGTGGCTTGTCTAGGAATTATTTCTTTTTTTTTTAAACAAATATCTGAGTAGCATACAGTAGGTATTTTTCAGCTACCAGATGTTTCTGATTGGTGTTGAATTGGCAAAAGAGGCATGTGATAGGCTACCATACCTGCACAGTGCACAATCATTGTATCACAGTGTACTCTTGGAAGCTGTGAGATGGAGTCTGAGAATGGATCCACCTTGGCGACAATGGGGACACAGCAGGAGTCTGTGTCTCTAAAATAGTTAGTTAAAAAGAAGTTAGTTACTTTTTCTCTGTAGCTTGTACTATATTCAAACAGTAACTTAGCTTAGCTGCTTTTTAATCTTAAGGGGCTCTGGCGTTAAAAGCTGCCGTTTACAGTAGCGTCCCTAGCACTGCATAGAAGTTAGGTTTATGATGCAATTAAATTTCAATGCTTGTTTGTTGAGATGCATCTCATTTATTTTTTTTTGTTTATAGGTGCATAAAACTCCCTCTTAAAGAAAGCCATCAAATATTATTTAAGCATTTCGATGAAAAATCGTAAATTTAAAGATTTTCAGTTTTGCTGCCAGATTTTGTATTACATCAAAATTATTTTTGAACTTCTAAAGATGGAGGGAACATAGCTGCAATTTCTGAAAGCTTAAGTATAGCAGTGAGGGAAGTGCAAATATGCAAGATGCAAATCTGAGTTTTCAGCTTTACGGTTCTGTTTTAATAAAAAAGATGCAATAATTAAAAGTAAGTGCTTAGCTAATTGGGGCGGCACACGGCACAGTGGTTAGCGCTGCTGCCTCACCGCGAGAAGGTTCTGGGTTTGATCCCCAGGTCTAACGTAGGGCCTTTCTGTGTGGTGTTTGCATGCTTTTCCTGTGTTCGCGTGGGTTTCCTCTGGGTGCTCCAGTGTTCTCCCACAGTCCAAAAGCAAGCACTGTAGGTTAATTGGCGACTCTAATTTGGCCCTTAAGGTGTGAATATGAGCATGATTTTGTGAGTGTTTGTGCCCTGTGGTGTGTTGGAGCTTGCCTAAGGTTGGTGCCCGCGTTGCGCCAGCAAATTCCCGGGATAGGCCCTGGTTCTCCAGTGACACCAATTGGGATTAAACAGTTCAGATAATGAATGAATAAAAGGTAAAATGCATAGAGTGACAGGACTGGGTGCTATCAAATGTCAATGTGTTATGCTTCAATTTTTTCCTGTCCAAATGGACTCAAAAAGTAGCCACACATTAATGTTGTATGCTCATTTTAGCTGATATTTTATAAACAAAGCAATTAAACTCTGTCAAGCATTAAAGTGACTTCATAAATGTTGTGCAAGAAATAGAAGTTTATCAACTAATAGGTCAAAGGTGAAGAATCAAATTTGAACTCTGAAGATGCTAAGCAGGAGGAAGGACTGCAGTGTGGTCTGGATTTAGAAGGTGGCAATCCGCAGACAGCATTGTGTTCGGTGGAACCTATTACATTAATATATCACAATATTTTTATTTTCAAACAATGCATTGTCATATATATTGACAAGGACTAAATGTCACTGTTTAGGAGAGATGAAGATGGTAAATTCTTCTAGTTTTAAAGTCCTCACTCTTGTTTTCTTTTGGGGGAGTAAAGTGTGAAGTTAATGGTCTTTGTTATTAGTTGAGATAATGGCTCTTGTCTGTATCTTCTTTGGGGAAGGTGTCTGCTGCAGTGTTCTGTATGGCAGGACTGGATGTTCTCCCTCGGCTACATTAACCCCAAGAACTCAGAAGAGCAGAAGATAACTGAGATGGTTTATAACATCTTCCGTATCCTGCTGTACCACGCCATCAAACACGAGTGGGGAGGCTGGCGAGTGTGGGTTGATACACTCTCCATAGCCCACTCGAAGGTTAGTCGACACTCAGATTGGGAAAAAAAAAAAACCTTTGCTTGAGTGCCATGAGTGTTGCTTAACATCTTGGTCAGAATTGCTGCTTTTTATGTTATTTGGCTGGAAAGGTCTTGCAATTTATATGTTATTGTAGGTTTATTAAAGCAATAAGTTGTATGGATATGCTGTTATCTCTTCTCATGGTTTGTTGCTCTTCCAACTCACCTGATGCTTCATTTTCCATGACCCAGGTAACTTATGAAGCCCATAAAGAATATTTGGCTAAGATGTATGAAGAATACCAACGCCAGGAGGAGGAGAACATCAAAAAAGGCAAGAAAGGCTTGGTCAGCACCATCTCTGGCCTCTCCGCCCAGGCCTCTGCCATCAAGGGCAACCTGGAGCTGGACGATCATTCACAAACCCAGACTCCCGAGAGCGAGGCGGACGATCCCGAGACATCTGACCCTGGACGCAACCTTCTCGTTGAAGCCAAAGGTCCCGACATGGAAAACACCACCTCGGCTGTCCGTGTAGAGGTTCATGACCTTCTTGTAGACATAAAAGCAGAAAAAGTGGAGGCCACCGAGGTCAAGCTAGATGACATGGACCTCTGTCCCGAGCCAATTGCTGTGGCAGATAACGGCAGCCTGGTGGAAGTGGACTCTCTCCTGGACAACGTCTACTCGGCTGCTGTAAAGAAGCTCAACGACAACGTCAACGATGTTCTGGTCCCCAAGCCGAGCTTGGAAGACAAGAATTCTGGCCCTCTCATCAACCTGGCAGAGGACAAAGACGCAGTGCCCAGCGGCACTACCTTCCTTTTTGCCACGGTGGGTACCAGTGCGGCTGAGAAACTTCTACCTGAGATTTCTCCTGCTGAGCCTTTGCCTCTTCCGGGTGGACAACCCCAGGTCCACACCAGCACCAGTGATATTGGTCTATTAAGTCACATGGCCAGCAGTTCAGATGTAGCTTCCAGTCTGGGAGCTCTGGATGATTGCTTCAAGCCCCCACAAGCTCTGGGCACTTTTGGTTCGCTGACAGGAAAAGACAGCTCTTCCAAGACCCCTGAGCAGGCTGAGACAACAACGGCAGAGACGTCTGAAAAGAAGAATGGAGCTGAAGCGACTAGCGCTGCCTCTGACACTGAGAAATCGGATGATGGCAAAGAGAAGGAGGTCAGGAAGATCCAGACAACCACAACTACACAGGTTAGAGTGATGATTAACCCAGTTTGTGGAAGTCCAGCAACGTTGTTGTGTCTTTCACTCCTAGAAGCACAACACACTGTCACATCTCAGAAGGTTCTGGCCTAGTGGTGTGTAGAGGTGTAACAATACGACAATCTTAAATCGATACAATGATTCAATGATCAACATGCTTCATGCATATTTTAACGTCACCTTATATTGAACTAGAGGTCTGCTATTATTGAAAGAGAAGATGTTTTTCATTCAACGTTTGGTTAAGCTGAGGGAAAAAACATCAAAGGATATTTTAATTGTTTTTTGTGGTTTAATAAGAATAGACGTTATTGTGTTGAATATATAATCTAGTCTCATATTGATCCCCGGCTCCTGAGGTCACGTTCAGGTTCGCAACCCTTAAAACAGAGGACGCAATACAGGAATCATTGTTCACGCTTACTCTCTTTAATGCTCGGACGCGGGCTCGCGCTGCTCTCGCTCAGTCTCTCTGCAGTTCGTAAACAAATTGCCACACGAAAGCGAAACCAAACTTCTATTAAGTTGACATAATTTCCTGCCCGGCACTTCCTCCATAACATCCCAGAGTAGCGATGACCCGGCCGGCTGTGGTGGTGCCCAGCTGTGAAGGATCACCTCGAAACAAATGAGCGAATCAGAATCGAGGGTGACACGCAACCATTACGTCATCTGTAACATTACAGATATTACAGCCAGGAAAATACAAACAAGATACGGGTGAGATACATTAGTCCGAAATTCCAACCCAATGAGTGAGAAAGGTGGAAAGCAAACTCAGGTTAGAATTCCGGCGATCTGGATCGGAGTGGGTGGGACCGAGGCAGCACAGATGTGTCGAAATGAAATTGTAGTTTAGCAAGGGCTCAGTGATATCTACACATATCGATTCGCTGTTCATTAAATCAGTATAGCCTAGTATTGTGATGAAACATGGTGGGATACTTGGTTACAAACTAAAAGGTGGTGGGTTTCATTCTGTGAATACAATCCAAGAGTTTTCTAGGAGTCTGAATCTGCCCTAACTCCAGCATTGAGCCCCTGAGCTAGACCCTTAAACCCTTAGAAGTTGCTTCAGGAAGACTGTCCTTGTAATTAAGAAATCTATATCACTCCGGGGGAACAGTGTCTGCTAAATACCCTAAATGTATGTAAATACCCTATATGTCAGTGTCATAAGTCATTGCCACTACTGTTTTGAGAATGGGCTACCACCTAAATGATACCGCACACACAAAAGACATTGAGGCTTAAATGTTACGCATATGTCTCTTCGTGTGTCTTGTTATCTTTGTGCGTAGGGTACTTGAATAAGGTCAGCCAGTCCTCTCTAAGAGGCGGCATTCAACAAACGTGTGGGTTGTGGAGCTATTTTTAACCTCCTTGGTTGCATAATTTTCTCATTTCCAATTTAAGGCCTTTGCTTTTTTGACCTACTTTAACCACTCCACGGCTCTCGATAAGCCCCTAGCAAATTTCCACTTACGTATTTCTTACCTTGTGCAGTATCTCAGTCAAACCAACCACAGGGAACGATGGACTTTTTGCTACCGTGGAAGGTTTTCCAATTGAAAAATGTAATAGTCTGCAGTGTATATACCACATACATAAAAATATTGCCTTTTAATACTGATTTTTTTGTTGCAGTTTAACCTCACGTTTATGGGAAAAGACTTCATGGGTAGCTCGATGGATCAGCTGCCACTGCAAAGTTACATTGCAGTGTTAGAGATTACATCCACATTATTGTTATTACATAAACAGAGTAATAGCCATGTTCCAATATGTACTAAGGACTGGTCTTGGTTTAATTATTGGACAAGAAGATGGAAATATAGTTGCTTGATGATAGAGTCAGATGTTTAGGAGTGAATGATGATTGAAGTGGAGACTTCATTAATTACTGTAATTCTATATTATTTCATACTATTTTATGAAAGGTTTTTTCTTATAGATGAAACACATTTATCAAGCATGCATCTGGCAGAAAAAAGGGTGTGTAGTCATTTCAACACAAATTTGTCAGTTTTGATTCTGTCATGGGTATGGTTGCAGGGAGGAGGATGGAAGGGAATGAGGACACTGTTGCAAGTCCACAAGCACAAAAAATGGATAACAAAGTTATAAAAGAAAGGTGAGGCCCGTGCTCCCAGTAGTAGGCATCAGGTAATGGGGGAGAACCTCCCCAAGTAACCGGAACAAGCGAGGTCCTTACGCTTGAAGACTCGGGATGTGAACTGACAATGGCCCAGACTCAGTAGCCACCAAGGCAGTCTGGCCAACCGGGGAAAGCTCACTGGGAGTCACGAGCCTGGGGAGAAACACAGGAGAGAGGTGTGAGGATGAGGAGACAAAAAGGGCAATCCAAACAGAAACATTAAAACCAAACCAAAATCACAAAGGTCCAAAAGTCCAACCAAAAAGGGGGAAGAGCAGAGTTTCACCAGGATAACCATCAAACACGAACCAAACAACCACACAGGGTATGAGGGATACAGACTCGAGAACACATGGGTTAAACTGACTTAAATAAGGCCACACAACGCAATAAACGAGTGCTTGCACCAATCCCAAACTCAAAGCAGAATGAGACACAGCTGAAATCAATGATAAGCGCGGGGGTGTTCTACACAGACACTGACCTGCTAGGTAGGGAACACGCTGTGCAAACAACATACCAGGAAGTGGGGTGCGCTCTAAACAGATAGTGAACTATTCAGAAGGGCACGAAGTGCAGACGCAGAATCCTATGCTTACATCTGTCGGACGGGACCGTGACAGATGTAAGCATAGGATACACTCAAGTCCCACACCAGCTCTCAGACTGTGTAGTTTTCTCTGAGAAAATCAAGCTGTGTCGGAGAATTATTACCTCATAGTTGCGCTAACATAATGTCAAGCAGATACTCATCAAGACTTCAGGTGTAATGTTTATTGGGGCTTATGTTTGATTAATGAATTTGCTTTATCGATTTATGTAATTATGTCATTGCAGTCAATTATTTTAACATATTTTATGCTATTCTATTTTACTCTTATTTTATTTTATTATACTATTTTATTTATTTTATTCTTATGGCTGTTATTCAGTGTTTGTCTTTTATTTACTTAGGGTGACCACACGATTTCAGAATCCCGACACATTTCTTAGGTCTTAGACTGATTTCTCAGTCTCGAATATTCTACATTTGATTTGTGATGCATTTCCCTGGGGCTTTCCCAAACTAGTTACTTTGCCCTCCCCCTTAACACCTCCACTCACTTTTCTTAAAGCCTTACTGCATAAAACAAGTGGAACTGAGTAGGGGCAGGGTGAAGTATCATGGCCATGGTGCCACTTTTGGACAGCTTCCGTTCTTTCTTACCGCAAATTCTGTGGGTGTGGCCGCGGAATTACGCTTGTTTTGAGTCGCCAGATTTATCAACACAGGAATGTGCGTACACCGGGATTGGTCAGGTACACCCTGTTTAATAAATCACACGTGGAACTTGTACAGTGATTTTTTGCACCATAATCTACGCTGGTTTTGATTAATCAGGGTCATTGTGCCAAAATATTCTAAAAGGAATTTCCATTAATTACCACTATCAGTAAGGTATAATAACACAATTTTTCCCAGCAACTTGCCTATCTAGACATGTTTGCAGTACTGAGTGGTTTGCCATCTGTTTTAGGGTGCTCACAGTCGAGCGGCTGCTTATATGGAACGGGACATCCGAGTGGATCTGGGCTTTAGGGCAGTGCCCATGACCGAGGAGCAGAGATGCCAGTTCAGCCCAGGTCCTCGTACTACCATGTTCCGTATCCCAGAGTTCAAATGGTCTCCCATGCATCAACGCCTCCTCACAGACCTGCTGTTCGCCCTTGAGGCTGATGTCCACGTTTGGAGGAGGTCAGTTTTCTCTCTTTCTACACATGTACCTGAAATATAATTTATTACATGATAATTACATACCATCAAACAGTGATCATAATAGTATTTAGAAAATACATATGTGTTATATAAGGGATTAATTATAGGATGAAATAAATCCTTTTTCTCTAAACACTCTCCCTCTTTACTGTTTTCGCTCTTTCATTCACACTCTCTTCTTCCTTCTTTTTTATTCACAGCCACACAACCAAGTCGGTGATGGACTTTGTAAACAGCAATGAAAATATCATTTTCGTGCATAACACCATTCACCTGATCTCACAGATGGTGGACAACATAATCATCGCCTGTGGAGGAATCCTTCCTCTTCTCTCTGCTGCCACCTCTCCCTCTGTAAGTGGCACTGTCGCCATCTTGTGGTCAACAACGTGCATTACATCTTAGAAACTCTTACTGCACTTATGAATTGTGGCATTTTTGGTAACATGACAAATGTTGCATTTAATTCACAGTATAGTCTGGTAATTTATTATATTCTCAGGTTTTGAAGACTTTATTGTATTGCTTATAATTGTGTCTTTTTGCTTTTTTTTTCTTGTTTGCTGACAGGGTACAAAGGTCAGTATCAAAGAAAACTTTTTCATTCATCCCACACTTTTATTCCATACTTTCATTAGTCAAGTCCTAAAGCTTCGGTTGAGAATGTTGTTTTAAATTATGTGATTTATATTTATAGAAAATGTTTTTTGGTAAGAACTTCTCCAGTGTTTCCTATTTTTCTTCATTTGTCCTCAATAAGAACATGCTCATAATCCTTTTTTTGTCATTGCAAAGTTATTTTAATATTCTGCGAACTGGAGCAGTCAATCAAAAGTTTAGCGTGGTGGAGGATAAATGAGTGAAAGGAGTAAAAGGGCCGATAGTTGTTCCCTTCGCGGGCGTGTGGTGAATTCTGAAGTACTTTTCCGTCTGCCGTGCTGTCGAGAAGAAGGACGTTGGCTGTCAGAGTGAGAGGACGGCCACTGACAGAGCGACAGGGCCACAGACATGTCGCGTTATTGGTCAGGTGGGAGCTCCTAGCAACTGCTCATATCGCCAGTTTCGGGCCAGAATGAGTTTTAATCCAGTTACACACACCACACCTCCAGTGTGTCTCATCACAGAGCTGCATGACCTCTCATCAACACATCTGTGTCTGGGAAACCATCTGGTACGGCCGTCCTTTTTTGAGTCTTTTTCACTCCCCCACCCACCTCACTTGATGGTTTAATTCACTGTGAGCTGATGCTTGATGCAGTCTTTTTTAATTATGCAGGGTAAACAAAGTTTTGTTTCTGTTCAATTTTATGTTGATACATACAGAAAACACTTGCTTGCACACATAAATGCACACACGTCTTACTCTCTTTGTGACACCCTTCCATTAACTTCCATAATAAGTAGATCTAATCAACACCACGGCTACATCTTATAATCTAACCAAAAGCACTAACTAACTCAGTAGCCAGAAGCAAGTCTTTTAAGTTTTTCAAATAAAAACTGGACTGCCCACAAAGTTACAAAAACCGGACAGGTTTTTCTATCTTTTAGGGTGCAGTCAGGTCCTCACCAACCCCTAAAGACCTGCAGACATTCATTCAATATCCGAACCGCTTAATCCCAACTGGGGTCGTGCGGTGGTGGGGACCGGAGCCTATCACGGGATGTACGGATGCAAGGCTGGGACCAGTCCTGGGCATCCACCAACACACCGCAGGGCACACACACTCACACAAGCACAGTCATAGTCACACATTACAGAACCAATTTAGATCTGCCAATTACCCTATATTGCATACTTTTGGACTGTAGGGGGAAACCCACACGAACACGGGGAGAGCATGCAAACTTCACACAGAAAGACCCTACAGGCAACCCAGAGATTGAACCCAGGACCTGCTCGCTAACCACTGCACCACCGTACCACCATGCCGCCCCTACCTGTAGACATACTTTATGTAAATATAGTTTAACCATTTTGTTTTGCTTTAAATAAACCACAGTTCATGCCATAGTTGATAGTTATTTCTGCACCAGCCTTGACCTTTCTTCATGTCGTGATAGAACATTTCTCTTTTTATCACAGCAAATATCAGAGATAATTACAGAGACCAAGAGAACAATGATTGACACCCATTTTAAATGCCCACATACTGAAAGTTGTCTTTCCCGAGTGAACCCAAAGTGAAAACTTAGCAACAGAAGTTACTTATGTCTCACATTCCTTCCTGCACTTCAGTTACGTAATTACTACTGCTGTTGTTCTTTTAAAGTGGTTTGATTTCCCATTTTTATATGGTAAGAAACCTATTTTTGAATTGTTAGGCAATTTTAGAGACACGTGTGACTTCATATGTACTTACAAATATCTCTAATATTGCCTAACACTTTGTATCTTTATATAAAATTTGTTAGACAAATTTATCTCCATATTTTGTTGTTAGGATATATTTACCTCTATATTTTTTCACTTGATATGTTGTGGAACATATAGATTAAAATGTCCTGGGAAATAGATTTCTTTTGGGACATAAGTTCCTTCAATAGTAGAAATGTATTTTGTTGAAGTGGAAATTCCAAATTGTGCGTGTGTGTGTTGCAGGCAGAGCTGGAGGGGATTGAGGTGACTCAGGGCATGTCCTCTGAGACGGCAGTGACCTTTCTGACCCGTCTGATGTCCATGGTGGACGTGCTGGTGTTCGCCAGCTCCCTCAACTTCAGTGAGATCGAGGCTGAGAAAAACATGTCATCTGGAGGACTCATGCGCCAGTGTCTCAGACTCGGTGTGTGTGTGTTAGTGAGTGTGTCTGTCTGTCCATGTGCGTCTCACCAGTCTCATGGTTGAAGTCCTAGAACAGTACTGACTGAGAAATGGCTTGTAATAATGCCTTTACACCACAGCACCCGGGGAGTAGTCCTTGGGGACGGTGCCTTGCTCATGAGTACCTCAGTGGCACCTTTATCGGTCCGGGACTTGAACCGGCACCCCTCTGATCATGGGGCGAACTACCTGCTGTTACACTATGGACTGCCCCTTTTACTGGTTCTTTAGTGCAGAAACAGACTGTAACCAGGAAGCAACTGTTATTTCCTCCAGTTTATCTCAGCCTTCTTGAGATATTAAAGGGAACAGCTTTGAGAACATCAGCACACCATATAGAAGTAGCCTCCCCAACACTGCCAAACGAACACAGACTACTTGCTTTCCTCTATAGACCTGTGCACTAGATCTTCACCTCCATGATGTTTTGGTACTTGGAAAAGTAGGTCGAAAAGTTTCTGCTCACTCATGATGAGACTACTAGTGGTGTGGCAATAGTCAAGTCACGATTTTGTTTCATAGAAAATTCAGGACTCACTGTTCGATACACTCGCAGTATATTCAACAAAGTAAGACTGAAAACAAATAAAGATTTCACAGCTCTTCTTTATCCAATATAGACAATTCAATTAAATGTAACAATCTAAACTGAATCGCTATTAAATGTAAGAAAATAAATGTATACAACATATTACAAATTGTGCAAATCTTAATATGCAAATTACTTTTTGAATACATAGATGATTGTTCAAAAAGTCTTGATTCACTCAATTCTTTATATTTGGTTTATCAGCTGCAGATAATTTTTTTGAGCTTTCTGCACTACACTTGTCCTCAAATTTCTCAGGAACAGAGAGTTTTCGGCTGATGGATTTTTAGAAATCACCTTACCTTAAATGAGCAAAAACTCGGTACAGAGTGGGAGAGAAGAGTCAGGTGTTGTCTCCGGCCTTATTGATGTGGCCAGCTTTATATCATTTTCTAATGAATTGAGATGCCTTTTGAACTCCTTATGTCAGGATTATGAATACAGTAACAATGTCTGTTATGTATATTAAAGCTGTTATAGACGCTTTAAGAATATTTAATGTACAATTAAATGCGGCTAATAAACACATTATGCATCATGTAAAATGTGAAAAATA
Organism: Distichodus sexfasciatus; assembly: GCA_032718565.1. Lineage (NCBI taxonomy): Eukaryota > Metazoa > Chordata > Actinopteri > Characiformes > Distichodontidae > Distichodus > Distichodus sexfasciatus. The sequence goes on from JAVGVS010001351.1 coordinate 13,089, forward strand.
TAGACCTAATATTTTTCTACACATTGATTTTATGTAGACATACTCTATATATTTATTGCTTGAGAATATTCCTTCTCTCTCTCTCTCGCTCTCTCTCTCTCTCAGTGTGTTGTGTGGCAGTGAGGAGCTGTTTGGAGTGCCGACAGCGTCAGCGTGATCGGGGACTAAAATCTTCTCTGTGCAGCTCTAAGACTCAAGAGGGACTGCCCAGCGCCGTGGCAACTGGCAAGGTACATGCACTTCTACCCTCCTCCCTCTCTATTCCCAGTCCCTCTCTCTCTCTCTCTCTCTTATGCCTTGTCCATCTTCCCCCCCTCTCCACCTCAGACTTGGCCTTCACTTTAATAAATGATACTTTCTGCTACATTTTCACCATCCCACCGCTTTTAAAAGCAGAGAACCTTTGGCTCAGACTCCAGAACTGCCTGCCAAAGTCTCTGTGCTTTAATATTTACTGTGTGTTGTCCTTTTCTGTTCTGTTTTATTGTGTTATTTGACGTGATATGTACGCATGCAGTTTAATACTCCATTTAAAGGGATGTTTCAGCATTTGGCGTGTTCATATATTAATAGACATTTTCCAGATACGGCCACTCATGTGCCTTTTTGGATATTTTTACATTAGTAAAACAGTAATAGTGAATGGATGCAGAATGATTCTAAAGAAAAAAACATGCTAAAACAAAACAACGTCAAGCATTTATGGCAAAACTGTATTTAAGTTCAGTCTTATGGACTGGTATATTTAGCCTCATTACTATATACTCTTATTGACTTTTAGCGTTCTTATCTTTTTACTGGCATTACCTAACAGGAAAAATAATAAATCTGGACAATAGACATGTCTTGAGGGAACATAGGATCTTTAGGAATGCAATAATTGGTGTATATTTTAGGCTTATATATACCTTTAAGGAAAGTAACATTTGGAGTGTTCATCCGTATTATAAAACTACAATATATCTGTAAAAAAAACTCTGAAAGACCCTGAAAAGTGTTGCATTATTTATTTTCTTTGTTTTCTCCGTCTCTAGACTGCCATGGAGAATTTCCCCAGCAATCTTTCTCCCATCAAGGACCCCGACCGGCTGCTGCAGGACGTGGACATCAATCGTCTGCGTGCCGTCGTTTTCCGCGACGTTGTAAGTTAAGCCGGAGTCGAATAAACAGTCGGTTTATAGAGAACTCTTCCATAAAATATGTGTTTATATTAATCTGCCTCTGTTTTTTTTGGCATGTCTTTGGTGGTACATCTGCTAATATTCAAAGTGGCCAGGAGATGGAAAAAATGAGTATTTTAGGATAATCCTCTAAGACAAGCACTTCCTTCCCTGTTGACAAAGAGCATAGATTTGAAACTGGTTTATGATGGTCATTTGCTGTTTATTGCTCAAGGTCAAAAGTTTAAAGAAATGCACATTTTAACCTGAGTTGGCATTATAAAACGTTTAGACAGTTTGGAAACTGAAGGTGAAAATGGACCAGCTTATTGACCAACTTTGTTAAGTTTTTGGCCCTCTTTCAATCTCGGTTTTGCAAGCGTCTCTTGACACGACGGTCAGGGAGAAAGTCATAACTCCAGATAAACCTGACCTTGTGTGCTAATGTTGCTCAGGATGATGGGAAGCAGGCGCAGTTCCTGGCCCTGGCCGTGGTCTACTTCATCTCCGTCCTCATGGTTTCCAAGTACCGGGACATCCTGGAGCCACAGCGGGAGACTGCCAGGGCCATTAGCCAATCAGGGAGGAGTATTCGTCAGGAAATCAACTCTCCCACCAGCACAGGTGCAGCCCCAGACACGATAGCCGTTCCTCCTTACCCTTACAAACTCCTCTTGTTCTTGTTGGCCCCTTTTACTGAGTTTATTTCACAATGACGGTGCAAGTAAAATCAAATTTCTGTAAACATGTTATTGTTAGCCACAAGGACATTAACAGGTAGGGATTAAGCAGGAAGCATAACACTTATGCCATGTGTCAAAATCAAGGCCCACTGTGTAATTATATTCGGCCTTACTCTGGCACGCTGGTATATAGAGCAAGTTTTCACGCTTAGTCCCTTTCAACCTTTAAAACAAACTCCTATACAACTATATGAACACTCCAAATGAACTCAGACCCCTCTGAAAGGAATCGAACTGAGACTATCTCAGGAGGTGCTCTCAGATCAGTCCCAACTTGTGCATTGTGAACACAAAGCGCTCCTCATTTACAAAACAGTGGGTGGGACTTGTACATGGCAAAGATTTTTGTATTGTATTTAAGGACATTGGCAGCAATACACAGCAAAAACTCGTAACACAAATGTGAATGAGAAGAGTCGCTCACACGAGTAATACCGGCTTCCTTCCACCCGGAAGAATGTCAGTGTTTTGCACATGTCGGGTTTCCCACCACAGAATTTATATGACTACCTACTTCGCACCTTGTTCTGATGATCTCGACAAATTGGTTATAATCCCCACTAATACAGTACTGTGCAAAAGTTTTAGGCAGGTGTGAAAAAATGCTGTAAAGAATGCTTTCAAAAATGGAAGTGTTAATCATTTATTTTCATCAATCAACAAAACGCAGTGAATGAACAAAAGAGAAATCTAAATCAAATTAATATTTGGTGTGACCACCCTTTGCCTTCAAAACAGCATCAATTCTTCTAGGTACACTTTCACGCAGTTTTTGAAGGAACTCGGCTGGTAGGTTGCTCCAAACATCTTGGAGAACTAACCACAGATCTATAATCCTATAATCCTACAAAATAATATAATGACTACAAAATAATATAATCACTATAATCCTACAAAGTAATATAATGACTACAAAATAATATAATGACTATAATCCTACAAAACCCCTGACTTTGTGCAAGTGTACCTATAAGAATTGATGCTGGTTTGAAGGCAAAAGGTAGTAACACCAAATATTGATTTGATTTAGATTTTTCTTTTGTTTGCTCACTTTGCATTTTGTAAATTGATAAAAATAAACAATCATTATTTATAATTCTGAAAGCATTCTTTGTTTACAGCATTTTTTTCACACCTGCCTAAAACTTTTGCACCGTACTGTATATTTACATGAAAACAACTGCGGTGTGAGGCAGTGCTGATAAAATGTAAGTGTAGTTTGTTTTAAGATGAGTCAGCTTACATATATATTTACAGTTGAAAAGTTTTCATGGAATAAAATGGGTCACAATCAGAAATATAACCAATGATTTTAGTGATGAAGTAGTGGTATATGACATATGAAACATGTTACAGAAAGGCATAAGAAGTGAAAGCCATTGATGTCTTTTATTTTACATTTTCTCACCTGTTATTTATCTTTTACGTTCAGCACGTTCCATTCCAAAACATTACATTACATTACACTCGGCAGACGCTTTTATCCAAAGTGACTTACAACAGGGAACAACATAAAAGCTAGGAACTGTAGGAGAACTAACAGAGGGTACTAAGTCCTAGGTTCAAAGTGTAGGAGAGTAGAGGTATCTTCAGTGAGTCCAGTCAGAGAGTAGGTGTTCTTTAAATAGATGGGTATTCAGAAGGCCCTTGAAGATGGAGAAGGATTTCATATTTAATGTGTTCTACATTTAATAGTTAATATATCTCCATGGGTACTACAACTTAGTCCAAGACCAGGCTTAATCCATAAGCACGAAGTCAGTCCTGCCGAGGGTTGGTCCCCGCCTTGCACCCATAGTTCCAGGGATAGCCTCCGGTCCTCCCGCGATCCCAGTTGGGATTAAGTGGTTCAGATAATGAATGAATGAATATTTAGCTAATTAGAACACATTCTACTGTCAAGTTCATATTAACTAATGAGTACCAGTAATTTAGTGAGTTAGTCTCTTGTCGATTTAAAAAAGTAGGAGTCAGAAATTCTGAGATTGAAGTAATACATTAAAATAAAAGCTGAGATATTCTCTTAAAGTTGTAAATTCGCATTAAAAAAGGAGAACTCAGCAAAATGGAGAAGTCTACAAGGCTGAAGTTCTCGGCTACACCATTAATTGTTGAAGTAATGCTGAACCTCCTGCAGGTTGCATTTTGACACTGTTGTTTATATCTTAAACATTCACATCTCACTAATTTGTGACTGTATGATCTCGGTATCTGTATATCTGTTTGATCTCAGATAATATTTTTTTCTATAAATTTACCACTTAAATCTAAAAGAGTATCCCTCAGAGAATATTTCTTTTTGTAACATTGCAAATTTCATTCTCTCTTGCTATATTCATTCATTCATTATCTGAACCACTTAATCCAAGTTTTTCTCCTCATATATTTGTGACTATAATTTTTGTAATTCTTACTTTTTTCTCACAAATTTACCAGAGGATGTTTGAGTAGTTTTACATTTTTTTTACGAGCTCCCTTCAGTTCCAGTTGTCGCAGCAACAACATCTCTGCAGTAACTTGGGGGTTAAGGTTACTTGCTCAGGATTCCGGTACTTGTAGTGCTAGATGGAGAATAATGTCTGACTTGCTTCATCCATGAAAATCTTACCACTAGAGTGCTAGGTGTTAGTTAAGCCTCTAATTGCAAATTTGCGCAGATCCTAAGATCTTTGGATCTAACCACTGATCCTCAAACTCTTTCTCTCTCTCTCTTTCTCTCTCTCTCTCTCCCTCTGTTTTTCTCCTACTTGAAAGTCACATGTCTCTGTAATTATTCTGCACGGAGCTGGACTCCCAAACCCGTCAGTCACGCTTTGCCTTAAAATGGAGGAGAGCTGATGGAATTTGACTTGCTAGTTTTTTTTTTTCCCTTCCCTCAGCCTTAAGATTTCGGAATGGAGGCGGCGAAATGAAACCAGCCTCACAAAAACGGTCAAGGGCATGGGTGAAAGAGAGGATGAGCGTGTGACGGAGAGAGAGAGAGAGAGAGCGTAGTGGGGGAACGAGAGAAAAATGGACAAAGCCAGGGTTCGGCGACGGAGGGGCTAGTGTTGCTATTTCAGGCGCTCACTGTCAGCAGCCATTAGGCAAGCAATCTAGCATAGGAGAATGGGATCATAGAAGAGGATAGAGAGAGGGAGAGGGAGAGGGAGGATGAGAATGTCGCCCTCATAAATTTCAAGCCCCCAAAAAAGGGGGGCACCGTCTCCAGACGACTGTCTGAGCCCAAGCCGGCATCCAGACGTTGTCTTTATCTACTGTGGGCCCGTCGACCTCGTTAGCGGCAGCTCGTGAATATTCATCAGTAAAGCGAGACATCTGGGAAACACCTGGTCTGGGCGTGAAGGTGGAGTCTGACGCTTTACACCTGAGACCTTTGGGTTTCGTTGTGTATGCTCAGAAGGAACGCAGTGACGGATCAGGAAGAACAGCTCACACAACATATTAACAGTGCTGCCAAAAAACAAAAGAAAGATGATGATACTTCTAATAAATGAAATAATAATAACAATAATCCAAATAAACAACAATAATAATAGCTAATAATTGTAATAATAAAAGTATAAAAATAACATAATAACAATAAGAAAATAAAAATAATGGTACTATTAGTAATAGTAATTCTATAAACAATAATACAAATAATCCAAATTGAAATAACAGTAGTAACATATTGAATATATAATAAAAGAAATATCAACAATGAAAACAACTATAATAATAATAATAATAATAATAATAATAATAATAATAGTCTTTTTAAACAAATATGATTGTTGACGTATTGCAGTAGTCTACAGTATTACATATAGTACACAGCAACATCTTCAAAGTCAAAGTAAACTTTATTGTCATCTCTGCTATATACTGTACAGATATACAAAGAGACGAGACGACGTGGCTCCAGTTTTTACGGTGCAATAGGAAATAAGAACAAAGAACAAATAAGGCACACAGAATATAAAATATATGTAAATAGAATACACAATGTACATTTTAAACTAGGAATGGAATTTTAAATATAAACTTCAAACTAGAACTAGAAATAGAAGTAGAGGAGAGACAGTTTGGATGCAGTGTCAGTAACTTCCAAAAGTGGAAGTTGACCTTTACACTGGATGTGCAGGAGGTTAGAAACAGTTTCAATATGAAAATTCTATATCCAGTCTATTCTATTAATAAAAACAGTATCTCTTAAAAGGTCTGACTAACATTTAAGTTTGTGCAGATATTTTAACAGTAGTGGAGAACCAGGGTCTGTGCAGTATATTTTTCAATAATTTGTGTAGAAACAGTTAGTTAGAAAGTGACCAGTGATTTATTCTTCACAAAAAATTACATTATTACTTTATAAGTTTGATCACAGACACTCATATGCATTAGGTAAGTCTGTGTGAGCTCTTGAGGTTTGTATTTGTAAGTCTTATTGTACACTATACACCCCTCTGTGTGAGTATAAAATTTTAGTGCATTTTAAGTGAAAGATCATTTGTCATTGTGAACACAGCGCACAGTGCACCACAGCAAAATGTGGCCTCTGCATTTGACCCCAGTGAAGGAGCAGTAGGCAGCTGACATGACCAGCACCCGGGCAGCAGTGCTTTGGGATGGGACCTTGCTCATAAGTACCTCCGTAGTACGTTTACCGGTCCAGGACTTAAAACCGGCGACCATAGGGCCAACTCTCTACTCACCTTAGTTTAGTCTTGTAATGTCATTGTAATCAGTGTTGTGTAATGTAAAGTAATACCATACACATCCCTTTGTTGGCTTCATTTTGATTTTAAACAATGTTGCTGTGTGTTCTGCCAACAGAAATGCCCTTGACTTTCCCAGACAGCAGTGCCCAGACCCCCGGCGTGTTAGGCGAGCCGCTGCTGCACAGCTCCCTCCCTCACTCGGACTCCGGGCTGGGTGAGGATCAGGTCTCCGGCGGTGTGCTGAACGGGGCCGACTCGGATCCCGGCTCCGGAGGTCCCGACGGTCTACGGGGCCTCATGTGTACCCTCTCCCCAGAGGCCCGGTCCCAGGATCGCCTGAGTCACTCCTCCTCATCGTCTGTGGACCTCCTGAAACCGGCCTCCTCCATCTCCAGCATCACGCAGGCCAACAAAGGCATCAACGTGAAGGAGATCCTCAAGAGCCTGGTGGCGGCTCCGGTGGAGTGTGGCGAGAGCGGCCCTGAGCTGCTGCCCTACCCCGAGCAGCAGGCCCTGAAGAGGGAAGCGCAGGCCATGCTGCCCATGCAGTTCCACTCCTTCGACAGGTACAAAAAACGTTTTTTCACACACTTCACTGCAGAGCAAAACCACTGCTCAGCCAGCATCAGCCAATATTATAATCACATGCCTAAAATTGAGTAGGTCTGCTGTCCCTGTGCAACAAACTGCAATGGCCTGTGTACCTTTCTGTCAGAAACGGCATTAACATTTTTAGCAACCTTGTAATCAATGTTATTTACTTCACCTGTCAGTGACTCATAATGTTGTGGCACAATTATGGATAGGTTTAAGACGAGCACATCTAAATGCTCCCACACTCATCAGCATGAGTTAACACAAGTAACAGTTTCAAGACTGTATGTTGCATGTAGACGCACTACTTCACAAATGGTAGTGCGGTTAAAGTAACAAGCTTAAAACATTGAGTGGAGATATGAATACAGATAGAACCTTCTATCTGTGCCCCGTATTCATTTGGCCTAGGCACAGGCACCTTCTCCCTGTTGCGGGTGTCAGAAACTTTGGACTCTAACCTCTAGTGGATATATTGCTTAACATTAATGCCAATTAGGGATCCAACAGTACAGTGTGCCCACGGTTTGGTACGTATCGCGAAAACTGAAAACCTGGACACACTTGACCGTTCCATATGCACAATGTGTGTATGTACAATCGCATCATACCTTATTCAAATGGGGAAAATACGGACATTCGAACACTTCATACATTGTACAAGCACAGAGGCTTGTACAAGTAAGTCAAAGTACACTTTGTCAACTCTGCTATGTACTGTACAAGTATACAGAGAGACGAGACAACGTGGCTACAGTTTTAACAGTACAGAACAAATAAGGCATACAGAATAAGCAATATATAAGTAAAATATAAAATATAGACTTTAAACTAGAAGTAGAAAAAGAGATAATTAGGTTACATGCACGCTATAAGTATTCAGCCTACAGTTGAGGTTCTGGAGTTGTCTTTTTGTACCTAATGTGCATAAGATCTGCAACAGTTTCATTATGAAAATTTTCTGTAGAAGTCTGTTAACTAAAACGGTATGTTTTGTATAGTCTGAGCTAACATGTAAAGTCTTGTCCTCAGCTAAAAGTGAGAAAGTTTTACAAATATTGTAGCAACACCTCAAATATTCTGTCCATCATGCGTACACACGGCACCTCACGAACAGAGAAAATCCCAGTCACACAACACAAACGCACATGAACACGAACTTAGCCAGGATGTTGTCACTACTGAACTCGGCACCCGCTTAACTGACAAGAAACAAGCACACGAAACTCACCTACGGTGCAGTGATGAATGAAGTTGTATCTCCCTATGTTGTATTATTGACCCTTGGATTAATAAATTTGCTGACCCCTGTCTTGGAATAATCTCAGGCGAGTTTTATGACCAGATTCTGTGATGGCGGTGAACATAAATAATACTCCTTTCCACTAGATGGCAGACCACATTTAAGCAAAGCCATTAATTTAAATGATTTAACTCTATTCTGATGAATTTCTTCTTTTCGCCATTAATGTTACAGTAGCCTGTGTGATGTGAACGCTTTCAGCTCGGTCTGTTTAATTTATGGAGCTGACTATCAGCTCGCAGGAGATCCTTCCATGGCTAAAGAGCGACGGGGCACTGCGTCTTAGTCAAGTCGTGATAAATACCTGGATTAGTTCTTTCCACTGGGGGAAAACCATAATGATTTTTCACGTGTAAGCAAGCCATAATTCAGCGTGATGTCCCGCTCTGCCTATCACTAAGAATGTGTCTGTTTGAAAGGGGCTTTGGATCGCGGTTGTACATTGGGCTTGTGTTTACATTCCAAAGCCAGATAAGATCTCGGTGCGATCCGTCTCCGATTCAGGTCAGGAAGCTGCTAATTCCACTTCAGCTTTTTAGGACTTTGGTTGCTAAACTCAGGCTGGGATGATGTTTTCACTCCTGTCGTAAACACAGAAGATGGATGCTGGGTAATGATAATGTTCTGATGCTTTAAAAAAATATCTATTGCAAATAACTTGATAGTTGTTTTATAAGAAATGCTTCCTAGATAGATAGATAGATAGATAGATAGATAGATAGATAGATAGATAGATAGATAGATAGATAGATAGATCACCACTCAAACTAAGCATTATGCTGCAGCTGTCCCCTGTGTGTCTGAATGTGGCAGGGAGTATTTTTTTCTGTTATTTTTTATGTATTTGCCTTAAATCCATTATTCATAAAGATGTAAATGTTTTGAAAAATAAAGAAAATGTAAATGTTAAAAAAAAAGGGATTTCAGAAGTGAAACTGGATTGCATTTCATGGACCACCTGCACTGTAGCCGCGGACCACCGGTTGAAATCCCCTGATATTATCGATTATGGTTTGCCACTGCATCAAAGCAGAATCGTCCACATCTGCATAGTGATGCATTGACTATGTGAATAATTTCAACACCCCTAATATCTATTAATTAATGACTACATGTACTCATATCCACATATTACCTGTGTAATTAATTCACAACAACTGAGGCCTCACAGTAACCTGTTCTTCAAAAGATAAGATTAACTCAGAACTCATCCAGATCAGTCCCTCATCACCACAGGCATGTATGTGTGTCTGTCTGGGGGTCAGTGAGTAGATCTATTGCTTTATATGGGTCGTCTTTGTGCCACGTGGCGCCGAAATGCCTTTTAAACCCCACCGCCGGCTTGGTTACACCGCAGTGAGATGCCTGAGGGTCATGGTCGAGGCGGGTGTGATGAATAGTAAAAGTGTGTGTGTGTTTGAGTGAGTGTGTGATGGAGACAGAAGAGGGGGTTAGGGAGGGTCTCTGGAGCGTTGATGGCAGATTAAACGGAAGGCTTCCGTCGTCCCTCCCTCCCTCTATCCCGTCTCCTTCAGCCCTCAGCTCCCTAATGGAGGCCGACAGGCCGAAATGAGTCACCCCGACCGGGTGTATTATTTTTGAAATGCTTTCACACGGGCTGTCGTCGTCTGCTGCCGCATCCGCCGCGCTTTAATGTCATCCGCCGCGCTTCCAAATTGCTGTGTCTAATTGTTTGCCACCTGCCACCGAAATGAGCTGCCACCCTCTTCGATTGTCTGTCACGCACACAATGGATTGGGAGTGACAACATCAAAAAATAAGCCTTCAAACACACACACACAGCATCTGAGGGGCCCAAAGGGGTTTCGGTGGGGAGTGGGAGCGAGGGGTCGAGCTTTCCGGAACTTTCCTAAAGGTGAATTTTTCAATTAGTCTTCAATACCCTGGAAGCAGAATCTGCAGATGGGGCTGTGAGGCCGTGACAAATTTCGGATTCAGTGCCTTCCCTTTTTCCATTCTGTTACTTCCAAGTCGAAAGTCCCTTTCCAGCGTTACTCTAATTACGATGTGCTGCTAATTCACTAACCTAGCCAAGATCCTTTCTGTTGATTCAGGCTGTGGAAGACGGTGAGCTGGTCAGACGGTCTCTGACGTTCCTGCCTTTTTAATATTCATCCCAAGATTAATTCTTGCTTTATTCAAGCCAACTCAATTAAGAAAATCCTATTAATAAAATATGTGTCGGGGGGC